>RCUC01132845.1:0-32294 GCA_003697995.1 Taxidea taxus jeffersonii
AATGACTCAATACAAGTAATCATATTTTCCACAGTCAAAGAGTGTATACAGTCAGGGAAATTCCCATTCATGTAAAAAACTGATGAGCAGAAATTGGGCAGAAAGCACTCTTCTGACATCAGTGGATACACAGGAGGGAGACCAAAGAAACACAGTAGGACCCACAGGGGCACACAGCACAGCACTGAAAATCTGCCAGGTTTTCACAGGTTTATAGTAACATATATAGGATTTATAAAGTTCAAGTTCAAGACCTTGTTAATGTTGTTTGGGTATTCTCAAGGAGTTTCTGTGTCTACATCTAACACATAATAGTGCATTTGTTTAAGTAGTCTTTTTTTTATCTTTTGGTAAAGTTTTCTTTAATTTTTAACTTCTTAAAACTGGAAAAACTAGGACTGCTTTAAAAATTAAAAGTGAAAAGCAGCTTAAGTATGTCATCAGTCAAGTTATCCTTTACTCTGCTAATCATTCATTCTAACCCTCATTGGTTATGATATAATCAAGCCCAGTTGGAAGGACAGAGGTAATTTGGTGAGAGTGTTAATTAATATTCCTGGCAAAAAACTATAATAATATATCAACTATGCACAGACCTGTTTCTTATTCTCATAGACATTTGCAGAGTTTCCATGTCTATGCAGAGTTTTATCAGTAGTTAGCTATAGATGGTATAAATGAAACCCCGTTAAACTTTAGTGACATTTCAGGTAAAATTTTATTATAATTTCTCTGATAATCTACAATGGTACACTAGTAATGACCTCCCTTCACAAACCCTGGTTACAGACATAGGAAACCATTAAAAAATATAATAAAGCCTGACCAGTTATAGGTGACTATGCTTTGGATATAAATAGACCAAAACTTTCATTTTCCTGGGACTTGAGCAGAGAATCAGTTTGTCACTGACAAACTTTCCCCATTTGGGTGCCAAGAGTCCATTCACCTTGTTGCTACATCATCCTCCAAAGCCTTGTCATTTTCTACATGAAGCCATTCAAGAAGGAAAAAAGTATGAAAGCCCAAATGTGGGAAGCTTCAATGTGATAAACCTCAGGGCACACATCCCTTCCACTGTCATCTTATTTGCTTAAAATTGAGACAGATAGCCATAACCAAGAGCAAAAGAGGCTGGAAAATGTTGTCTAGCTGCATGTCCCACAAAAATGGGAGAATGGGTTTTGTTGACAGCTAACAGTATCTCCTGCAGTTTCTGAGTTAAATTCTATAATAAGCATGCAAAACAAAAGATCCTTATTGTTATGGCTCTTAAAAATTGTGAGGGTCTCATATTTTAACTTCACTTCGGTAACAAAGTACTTTTTTTTTTTTAATGTCTTAATCATAACTCACCCAATCCCTGCAAAATGTAGCTCCAAAGTTTCTAAAGTGTTTCTGTTTTTTGTTTTTTTTGAAATTCAAAGATAATGGTAGTTAATGAAGTTGTGCTTCTTTCATTTTCTATTTCTAGGATGGGAGCTTGGAATAATTGCTGGTTAACATAAACATGCCAAATACTCATTTAAGTTTTAAAAGTTCTTATATCGTTGTCATTTTTTAATTGCATTTAATTGTATTTTTTAAAAATGAAAATCCAACTTAAGTTCTTATTAAAAACATATAGGTGAATAACAGAATAATAAAATTATTTTGATCTTGAAAACACTAGGTCTTGTATTATTTCTTTTAAAATATAGTCACCTATGAAACACTTCAAATTTCTTAATGAGTTTTAAACTGTGGACAAATTTTTGAAATGGCTATCTTTGTTTGAAAAACAGGAAATTTGGCCTTCAATGATCTTTGTTCTTAAAATGCAGATTAATTAATTTCTTTTTAAAAATATTATTCATTTATTTATTTGACAGACAGAGATCACCAGTAGGCAGAGAGGCAGGCAGAGAGAGGAGGAAGCAGGCTCCCTGCTGAATAGAGGGCCCCAATGTGGGGCTTGATCCCAGGACGCTGGGATCATGACCTGAACAGAAGGCAGAGGCTTTAACCCACTGAATCACCCAGGCACCCCTTAAAATGCAGATAATTTAAAACAAGAATGATGTTCTCTTACATAAGTAAATGAAATTATATCTTTGAAATTTTATCAGTGATAGCCTTGAAGCAATGCTTCTGAGAAGTATGGCAAAATGCATCTCCCTAAATAGGAATAAAATATAAATCCAGAGTTCTGGCCTGATTGTATAAAGAGCTAGATAGGAAAGAAGAAAACAAAGTCTAGTGTTTCAGTTTTAATGTGTGGAGTAAGTTTCTTCCATCAGTTCACATACAGCTCTTCCCTGTAAAGCTGGATAAATCAATCCAATGAGTGGTGACATTTTAGTCTGTCACAAACTGTTGTTATGTGTATAACAAGTCAATAACTTGAAAATGATTAAAAATATAAGTACATGAATAATGAAAAAATATATAATAATAATATCCATGCCTTTAAAGAGTTTACAAGCTACTTAAAAAGAATAAAGTCCATGTGATAAAAATGCCAACTGTGTGGTTGAAGCAACATAATTTTACCAAGATTTGCATTGATTTAATTGATCTATTTTATGGTCTACTTCTAGCTTTATCTATTCTTTAACAACTTGATAAATTTTTATACGCTAGTTCTTTGTCCACAAAATATTTTATAAGTCCATGTCAAAATACAAAGATTATCCCTTTAAAAAGTCTATGATTTTAATTAAAAATAAATTTTGTACCAATCTCACAACCATTTCTTATAAGACATGTGAAAATTCTAGACATTCTGTCAGTGTCCCTTCCCAGATAGGGTCAAGAAATAAATCAGAATTTTTGATTCTTTGGTAGGGATAGATAGACCAGAAGATAGACCAGAATTTGTGAATACTTTGACAAAGCATAGTCAACAGTTAATTTTTTTTAGAAGTACAAATTATGAAATACAAAGCATTTTAAAAATTCTTGATTGCTAGGGATGCACTAATGAGCAAACTTAAGTGAGAAAAGAAATACTATATACTAAGGACAATTTTATCTTTATACTCTAAGTTAAGGTTTCCCATATAAGCTATCAGACAATGATTGAAGTTGAATTTTAGATAACAACAAACATTTTTTCACTACAAGTATGCATCAAGTATTGCATGGGACAGACTTATCTTAAAAAAGAAAAAAATAAGTATGTTATCTGAAATTCAAATTTAATTATAAGTCCTGTATTTATATTTGATAAATCTTGTAACCCCAGAGTCATAGGTACTTCTGATTTTTTTGTATGTTACAGGGACACACAATCATTAGAAAATAAAACAGTGCTCAAACAAAGATCACACACCGAAATTTAGAGACATATAGTCTTTTTCAGAATTTGGATGGTTCTATATTTTAGAAAAGAATTTATGCCATACATTATGAAACACCACAGAGTGGGATCAGGAAGAGCAACATGAAATCAATCACTTAAATATTTCTGTAGCAAATTATGACTATTACATGGATTATATACATGTCTGGATAGAATAAGGCCCATTCAGATTTTGGCACCAAATTAGTTGTAGGTACTAAACCTATAAAGAAATTATTTTGAAGACTTTGAGCTTATGGATTTCAGATAGGTGGCTTTAATTATGCAGACTATTCTAATGACAGAATTTCTATCTTTCAATTATTCAAGCATCAGTTCTCAGGAATAGGTTAGTCTCTGTTTCCTTAATTTTCTTCCTTCCCTGCAGAGGATGGCTTCTTCCCCAAGGATGGGATGTATACATGCTGCTTTGATCATAGAGCAGATCTTGTTTGTCTCTCACCTACATGACTCTCATGATCTTTTGCCATCCCAAGAAATTCTTTGATCTCACCTGATCCTCTTTTCCCAGCTGGAGAATAAGCATAGAGGTAGAGAATGACTAGGCAGTTAAATTTATGAGATAAATTCAATTTCCTGTTTGGAATGCAGGAATGTTAGTTACTTAGCAACGGGATACAGTTGAATGTGATGGTGAATACTGAAATTTGCCATGCTTACTACCCTGTCCTAGGACCTCTAAAAGTTACTTAACACTTCTGTTAATTGGTCGTTGCCAAATTTAGATAAATCTGTATAGTGTTAGCAGGGTAACAGTCTCTTGCTCTCACCACATAGAAGATCTACACCTTCTTTGTCAGTTGGTTAAGATGTGGATATTTCCCATCATCCAAATAACACATTATTAGATATAATATCTGTATTATTATATATAAAGAATTGAAGACAGTTGATTTCTGTCTGCTATAAAGTAGATGAGAGTATAAGTTTTATTAATGTTAATGAATATGTTCTTTAATATCTAGGAAACCATTTTCACTATGTTCTTCTCTCTTTCTCAGTTTTTCTCTTCCTTGTAATCTCACCTTCAGAACATCTAAGAAATTACTCTAAAGAGTCACCCTACATCAATTGAGATGCTAATTTCAAATCAATACTATTACAGGAAAATGGCATTAAGACACATAATTTACCAAAGTATTGAACTGAACATTTTTTGTATGTGATTATGTTATTTAATTTTTGTTGTTTTTAATGAAAGTTATAATACCATCTGTAGACAAATATGTGGTCCAGTAAGTAAATGGAAGCCAAGAATATCCAATCACCTACCAGAAAGAGAATAAAATAGTAATTTTGATAGCTATCAAAGCAGGATTCAAGGCCCCAAATTGCCAGGCTGGGGTGGAAAAGTCCACTTTCAGATTCATTATAGGAACATGGGCAAAGGTAAGAAAGTATCTTTCTTTGGTAAAGGTTTTCATATAATTTCAGCCCCTCTCCCATTTAAACATCCTGACACCAAAGACTGAGGTTTCTTAAGCTGAATACCTTGAAGATTTTAGTAATATCAATCTCAGCAGCATATAATCCTCACAGAAATCTCTGAGGTGGCTGTTAACACTTAAAAATAGGATATCACAGGATGGTCAAGATGGCGGAGAAGTAGCAGGCTGAGACAACATCAGGCAGCAGGAGATCAGCTAGATAGCCTATCAAACCATCCCGAACACCTATGAATCCAACAGGAGATTGAAAAAAAGAAAAACAACAATTCTACAAACAGAAAATCCACCACTTTCTAAAAGGTAGGACCAGCGGAGAAGTGAATCCAGCACGTCAGGAAGATAGACACTGGGGGAGGGGCCGGCTCCCGGCAAGTGGCGGAACAAAGGAGCACAAAATCAGGACTTTTAAAAGTCTACGCCATGGAGGGACATCGCTCCAGAGGCTAAACTGGGGTGAGGACCTCACGGGGACAGCGTGGACTCAGGTCCCGCGGGGTCACAGAAGGATGGGGGTGTCTGACTGTCGCAGAGCTCACAGGTATTAGAGCGGGGAACCCGGCTGTGGAGACAGAGCCAAGGAGTGAGCTCTCAGGGTGTCCCAGAGCCGTGGTCTGTGACACAGGTCGGTGCTCTGTGCGAGGGGTCCCCACAAGAACCGGGGAGACACCAACCCGGGAGAGCTCAGGGAACTTCGGGGTTCAGAGACTCCAGGTGGGACTCTGCCAGAGACAGAGACACTTGGTCACAGGCTGGGTGAGGTCGGAGCGCTCCCAGAAGCCAATTGGATGGGACTGATTACACACGATTTTCTGAGACAGGAGTGATTAAACGCTTTTCTCTGAAGGCCCACTGAAGACTGGGGCCCCTAGCTCTCAGCTCCTCCGCACTGGAGATTGGGAGGCCGCCATTTTCATTCCCGTCCTCCAGAAATCTACAGAAAGTGTTCAGGGAACAAAAGCTCCCGAAAGCGAACCTGAGAGGATTACATAGCCAGGCCCCTGGTAAGGGCAGTGCAATTCCGCCTGGGGCAGAGACACTTGAGAATCACTACAACAGGCCCGTCCCCCAGAAGATCAACAAGAAATCCAGTCAAGACAAAGTTCGCTTAACAAGGAGAACAGCGGATTCTTATCTGGACAAAATGACAAGGCGGAAAAACTCACCACAAAAAAAAGAACAGGAGGCAGGACTGAAGGCTAGAGACCTAATCAATACAGACATTGGTAATATGTCAGATCAGGAATTCAGGATGACGATTCTCAAGGTTCTAGCCCGGCTCAAAAAAAGCATGGAAGATATTAGAGAAACCCTGTCAGGAGAAATAAAAGCCCTTTCTGGAGAAAAAGAAGAACTAAAATCTAATAAAGTAGAAATAAAAAAAGCTATTAATGAGGTGCAATAAAAAATGGAGGCTCTTACTACTAGGATAAATGAGGCAGAAGAAAGAATTAGTGATATAGAAGACCAAATGACAGAGAATAAAGAAGCTGAGCAAAAGAGGGACAAACAACTACTGGACCACGAGGGGAGAATTCGAGAGATAAGTGATACCATAAGACGAAACAACATTAGAATTATTGGGATTCCAGAAGAAGAAAGAGAAATAGGAGCAGAAGGTATACTGGAGAGGATTATTGTAGAGAATTCCCCTAATATAGCAAGGGAACAAGCATCAAAATCCAGGAGGTGCAGAGAACACTCCTCAAAATCAATAGGAATCGGCTCACACCCCGCCATCTAATAGTAAAATTTACAAGTCTTAGTGACAAGGAGAAAATCCTGAAAGCAGCACGGGACAAGAAGTCTGTAACATACAATGGTAAAAATATTAGATTGGCATCAGACTTATCCACAGAGACCAGGCAGGCCAGAAAGAACTGGCATGATATATTCAGAGCACTAAACGAGAAAAACATGTAGCCAAGAATACTTTATCCAGCTAGGTTATCATTGAAAATAGAAGGAGAGATAAAAAGCTTCCAGGACAAACAAAAACTGAAAGAGTTTGTAAACACCAAACCAGCTCTACAAGAAATACTGAAAGGGGTCCTCTAAGCAAAGAGAGACCCTAAAAGTATTATCAGAAAGGAACAGAGACAATATACAGTAACAATCACCTTACAGGCAATACAATGGCACTAAATTCATATCTCTCAATAGTTACCCTGAACGTAAATGGCCTAAATGCCCCAATCAAAAGACACAGGGTTTCAAAATGGATAAAAAAACAAAACCCATCCATATGCTGCCTACAAGAAACTCATTTTAGACCTGAAGACACCTCCAGATGGAAAGTGAGGGGGTGGAAAACAATTTACCATGCTAATGGACATCAGAAGAAAGCTGGGGTGGCAATCCTTCTATCAGATCAATTAGATTTTGAGCCAAACACTATAATAAGAGATGAGGAAGGACACTATATCATACTCAAAGGGCCTGTCCAACAAGAAGATCTAACAATTTTAAATATCTATGCCCCTAACGTGGGAGCAGCCAACTATATAAAACAATTAATAACAAAATCAAAGAAACGCATTGACAAGAATACAATAGTAGTTGGAGACTTTAATACACCCCTCACTGAAATGGACAGATCATCCAAGCAAAAGATCAACAAGGAAATAAAAGTCTTAAATGACACACTGGACCAGATGGACATCACAGATATATTCAGAACATTCCATCCCAAAGCAACAGAATACACATTCTTCTCTAGTGCCCATGGAACATTCTATAGAATAGATCACATCCTGGGTCATAAATCAGGTCTCAACATGTATCAAAAGACTGGGATTGTTCCCTGCATATTTTCAGACCACAATGCTCTGAAGCTAGAACTCAATCACAAGAGGAAATTTGGAAAGAGCACAAATACATGGAAACTCAACAGCATCCTTCTAAGAATGAATGGGTCAACCAGGAAATTACAGATGAATTGAAAAAAGCCATGGAAACAAATGATAATGAAAACACAATGGTCCAATTTCTGTGGGACACAGCAAAGGCAGACCTGAGAGGAAAATATATAGCGATACAAGCCTATCTCAAGAAACAGGAAAGGTCTCAAATACACAACCTAACCCTACACCTAAAGGAGCTCGAGAAAGAACAACAAAGAAAGCCTAAACCCAGCAGGAGAAGAGAAATAATAAAGATCAAAGCAGCAATCAATGAAATAGAAACCAAAAAAACAATAGAACAAATCAATGAAACTAGGAGCTGGTTCTTTGAAAGAATTAATAAGATTGATAAACCCCTGGCCAGACTTATCAAAAAGAAAAGAGAAAGGACCCAAATCAATAAAATCATGAATGAAAGGGGAGAGATCACAACCAACACCAAAGAAATACAAACAATTATAAGAACATATAATGAGCAAATCTATGCCAACCAATTTGACAATCTGGAAGAAATGGATGCTTTCCTAGAGACATATAAACTGCCAAAACTGAACCAGGAAGAAATAGAAACCCTGAATAGGCCCATAACCAGAAAGGAGATTGAAACAGCCATCAAAAATCTCCAAACAAACAAAAGCCCAGGGCCAGGTGGCTTCCCAGGAGAATTCTACCAAACATTTAAAGAAGAATTAATTCCTATTCTCCTTAAACTGGTCCAAAAACTAGGAATGGAAGGAAAACTTCCAAACTCATTTTATGAGGCCAGCATCACCCTGATCCCAAACCAGACAAGGATCCCATCAAAAAAGAGAATTACAGACCAATATCCTTGATGAACGCAGATGCGAAAATTCTCACCCAAATACTAGCCAATAGGATCCAACAGGACATTAAAAGGATTATTCACCACGACCAAGTGGGATTTATTCCAGGGCAGCAGGGTTGGTTCAACATCTGCAAATCAATCAATGTGATATTATACATTAACAAAAGAAAGAACAAGAACCATATGATACTCTCAATAGATGCTGAAAAAGCATTTGACAAAGTACAACATCCCTTCCTAATCAAAACTCTTCAAAGTGTAGGGATAGAAGGCACATACCTCAATATTATCAAAGCCATCTATGAAAAACCCACAGCAAGTATCATTCTCAATGGAGAAAAACTGAGAGCTTTTCTGTTAAGGTCAGGAACACGGCAGGGATGTCCTGCCTAGTACTGGAAGTCCTAGCCTCAGCAATCAGATAACAAAAAGAAATTTAAGGCATCCAAATCAGCAAAGAAGGAGTCAAACTATCGCTCTTTGCAGATGATATGATACTATATGTGGAAAACCCAAAAGGCTCCACTCCAAAACTGCTAGAGCTTGTACAGGAATTCAGTAAAGTGTCAGGATATAAAATCAATGCACAGAAATCAGTTGCATTTCTTTACACCAACAACAAGACAGAAGAAAGAGAAATTAAGGAGTCAATCCCATTTACAATTACACCCAAAACCATAAGATACCTAGGAATAAACCTCACCAAAGAGGCAAACAACCTATACTCAGAGAACTATAAAGTACTCATGAAAGAAATTGAGGAAGACACAAAGACATGGGAAAATGTTCCATGCTCCTGGATTGGAAGAATAAATATCGTGAAAATGTCTATGCTACCTAAAGCTATCTACACATTTAATGCAATGCCTATCAAAATCCCATCCAATTTTTTCAAAGAAATGGAACAAATAATCCTAAAATGTATATGGAACCAGAAAAGACCTCCAATAGACAAAGGAATATTGAAAAAGAAAGCCAACGTTGGTGGCATCACAATTCCAGACTTCAAGCTCTACTATAAAGCTGTCATCATCAAGACAGTATGGTACTGGCACAAAAATAGACACATAGATCAATGGAACAGAATAGTGAGCCCAGAAATAGACCCTCAACTCTATGGTCAACTAACAGGAAACAAAGCAGGAAAGAATATCCAATGAATAAAAGACAGCCTCTTCAACAAATGGTGTTGGGAAAATTGGACAGCCACATGCAGAAAAATGAAATTGGACCATTTCCTTACACCACACATGAAAATAGACTCAAAATGGATGAAGGACCTCAACATGAGAAAGGAATCCATCAAAATCCTTGAGGAGAACACAGGCAGCAACTTCTTCCTAGGTACAATGCCAAAGGCAAGGGAAGCAAGGGAAAAAATGAACTATTGGGACTTCATCAAGATCAAAAGCTTTTGCACAGCAAAGGAAACAGTCAACAAAACCAAAAGACAACTGACAGAATGGGAGAAGATATTTGCAAACGACATATCAGATAAAGGGCTTGTATCCAAAATCTACAAAGAGCTTAGCAAACTCAACACCCAAAGAACAAATAATCCAATCAAGAAATGGGCAGAGGACATGAAGAGACATTTCTGCGAAGAAGACATCCAGATGGCCAACAGACACATGAAAAAGTGCTCCACATGACTGGGCATCAGGGAAATACAAATCAAAACCACAATGAGATACCACCTCACACTAGTCAGAATGGCTAAAATGAACAAGTCAGGAAATGACAGATGCTGGCGAGGATGTGGAGAAAGGGGAACCCTCCTATACTGTTGGTGGGAATGCAAGCTGGTGCAACTACTCTGGAAAACAGAATGGAGGTTCCTCAAAAAATTGAAAATAGAGCTACCTTATGACCCAGCAATTGCACTACTGGGTATTTACCCTAATGATACAAGAATAGTGATCCAAAGGGGCACGTGTACCCGAATGTTTATAGCAGCAATGTCCACAATAGCCAAGTTATGGAAAGAACCTAGATGTCCATCAACAGATGAATGGATAAAGAAGAAGTGGTATATGTATACAATGGAATACTATGCAGCCATCAAAAGAAATGAAATCTTACCATTTGCGACGACATGGATGGAATTAGAGCGTATTGTGCTTAGTGAAATAAGTCAACTGGAGAAAGACAACTATCACATGATCTCCCTGATATGAGGAAGTGGAGATGCAACGGGGGTGGGGGTTAAGGTGGTAGGAAAAGAAAAAATGAAACAAGATGGGATCGGGAGGGAGACAAACCAAAAGAGACTCTTAATGTCATAAAACAAACTGAGTGGGGTGGGGGGGGAGAGGGGTTGGGAGAGGATGGTGGGGTTACATTATATGTTTAAATTAAAAAAAGCTTAAAAAATAGGATATCACATATTAGGACATTTTCTTATAAATACTATTGTATCTTATTTGAGCATAACCAATGGCAAAAGAGTTTCACCATGCTGAGTCTATACTCATGTTTTAGCTCTACTTTCAGTTTGTCAATAAAGTATTATAATGACAGTTTTCAACCATATTTCCAACAATTTTATTTCACTTAGATAGTTAATGCATTTGTTCCTGTTTATTAGAGTGAATAATTAAAGAAGAAATTCAAGACACTATCCAGAACAATGAATATTTTGCAGAAAAAGACTGAGATTTAATATTTAGGAAGGATTTCTACTCACTGACTGAAGTTCCTTTCTTCCACACAAGTCTGGTATCTTTCTAAGAGTGTGATTTACTTTGTAAATTAGATGTTTTTGTCTTACTTATGTAACCCTTGGGGTCCCTTTGCCTTCTCAAAAAATTATCAAATCTGATCGAATCCTCTTTTACTTAAAAATCTTATATTTGTATTTATTCTACCAATTAACTTTCAGCCTGGTTTCTCAAAAATTTTGGAGAGTCATCTGAGATAATGTATAGGAACCCATCATGAAAATGCTGAAGCACTAACAAAGTTAAAAATGCTATTTCAAGAGAAGGGTGAAGTTAAAAAAAAGTAGGGTAAGATAATGTATGTATGTGGAAATGTTTTGTTAAGCAACATGCACTATCATAAATCTAATAATATTCAACAGGTAAAAAAAAATCTAACTTCTATTTTATTTTTAAAAGCACTATGCCCATTCCCAAGGCCTTGAAAAGTCATCATCACTCCAATTCCTTCATTTGCATTAGTTATTATTTTATTTTATTATTTAATGTATTATTTATGTATTACTTCAACCTTTAACATGAGGAAATATATATATATATATTTTTAAGGATAGGATTCTGTCTTACTCTTATGTATTTATCCTCAGCACACAGGATGAAAAAAAGTATCTCCTTAAAAACCAAAGTCCAGTCATTAAATATATATTAGATTAATTTGGCTTGTAGGACATTTTAAGAAAATGCTGCTACCAACCTAACAGTAAGATCAAAGTATATAACCTAAAAAATTTTGTTTTTGAGCCCGTCATATACCTTCAGTCACAAAGCAACCAGTGAACTAAAATTCAAAGGACAAAATTAGTTTCCTTTGACAGTATAAGCTGTTTAAAGAAGGAGCACCTGGGTGGCTCAGTCAGTTGAGTATCTGGCTCTTGATTTCTACTTAGGTCATGATCTTGGCTAAGGTCATGATCTCAGGGTTCTGAGATCAAGCCCCATCTATGGTTCTGTGCTGATTGTGGAGCCTGCTTGAGATTCTTTATTTCTCCTTCTCCCCCTCCCTCCACTCATGGCCTCTCATGGAGCTCTCTCTCAAAAAATTAATTAATTAATTAACTAAGTAAGTAAGTAAGTAAATAAAATATGAAGAATAAGGGGCACCTGAGTGGCTCAGTCAGTTAAGTGCCCAATTCTTTTTGTTTTTTAATTTTTAATTTTGTTTATTTATTTGACAGAGATCACAAGTAGGCAGAGATGCAGGCAGAGAAAGAGGAAGGGAAGCAGACTCCCTGCTGAGCAGAGAACCCGATGTGGGGCTTGATTCCAGGACCCTGACATCATGACCTGAGCTGAAGGCAGAGGCTTAACCCACTGAGCCACCCAGGTGCCCTAAGTGTCCAATTCTTGATTTCTGCTTAGGTCATGATCTTAGGGTCATGAGATTGAGCCCTGAGTCAGGAGAGACTCCATTCAATGGGGAGTCTGCTTGAGATTCTCTCTCCTCCTCCCCTTCAAATAAATAAATCTTTTTTTTACTAAAGTATGAAAAATAAAATAAATTTTATAGGATTTCTATAACAAAAATATATGAAAATAAGAACGCAAAGTACAGTACACTAAATCCATTATCATGAAGTCCATAAATTGGAAATCCATTATTATGAAGTCCTTAGATTTTTTTTTAAGTTAATACAGTAGCTTGGATCCAGATTGGGATAACTTTAAAATTCAGTTTTTTTTTTTGTTTTTTTTTTAATTTACTTGATAGACAGAGATCACAAGTAGGCAGAGAAGCAGGCAGAGAGAGAAGGAAGCAGGCTCCCCGCTGAGCAGAGAGCCCGATGCGGGGCTCCATCCCAGGACCCTGAGATCATGACCTGAGCCGAAGGCAGAGGCTTAACCCACTGAGCCACCGAGGTGCCCCTAAAATTCAGTTTTTAATGCCCGAAGAAACCAATAAAAAATAAGACAAAGAAGAACATATAAAAATTCATTAGAGGAGATGAAAGGGAATGCTATAAGTGATTCACCAAAAAAATAACATAGGAAGTTAAAAACAGAGGAAACAAAAGAATACAGAAAACATGGGAATCCAAATTTATCAATAACTAAGCTCAAATAAACCAAAGACCCCAATTAATGGGTAGAGCACCATAATACATAAAAAGCAAGATGAATTATGTGTTTACAAGACACAAACTTAAACATTAAGATACAAGTAATTTGAAGGTAAAAAGATGGGAAAAAATTACCACACAAACTAAGTGGGAGAAAGCCAGTGTGACTTAATATGAGACAAAATAAAATTCAAGATAAAGGAAGTGACCATAGATAAAAGAGTCCTTTTTATTCACTATTTCAAGTTTTTATTTAAATTTTAGTCAGTTAATATATAGTGTAATATTAGTTTCAGGAGTAGGATTTAGTGATTCATCACTTAAATGTAATACCCTGTGCTCATCACAAGTGCCCTCCTTAATAACTACCTCACTCCATGAACCCTCAGTTTGTTCTCATCCTTTAGAGTCTCTTGTGATTTGCCTCCCTCTCTCTCTCACTCACCTTTTTTTTTTCCTTTCCCAAACAATATAAACAGTGCTAGAATGTATTATGCTAAGCAAAATAGGTCAGAGAAAGACAAATACCATATGATTTCACTCATATGTGGAATTTAGAAGAGTCATTTTCCAGTAAAGGAGTAGTCGGTTAATCAAGAAAACATACTAAATGTTTATTTACCCTTTAATCAAGTTTCTGTGTGCAGGAGAAAAAAGACTGACAAAGCTAAAGGGAATGAGGTACAAATCTCCCAATCATTACTGAACACATTAGCATACTTCTTAATAAACAGAACAAGCAGAAAAAAACCATAAAGATGTGGGAGATTAGAACTCTACCTTAGTAGTTGAAACTCAACTACTAATTAGTCATCACAGAAATGCAAAGTTAACTGTAGTGAGGCACAGGATATACACACTAAAATGGAGGAATGGAAACACTGACAACCCTGTAGAAAATGAGGAGCAACCAGAGCTCTCATAAAAGGCTGATGGGAGCACAAAATTCATTCATATATATTGGATGTGATTTCCAGTTCAAAAGGGTACATAATTCCACTCCTAGACATTTATCCAAAAGAATGAAAAACAAGGTCTTCGAGAATCCTTCTAAGGAATGTTCATTATAGGTTTATTCATAAAGCCAAAGAGAGGAAATAATGCAGACTTCTACTTACAAGTGAATGTATAAGCAAATTATAGAATATTAATACAAGGGAATACTACTCAGAAGTAGAAAGAATGGGTAACTGATAGATCTAACAGTATCAATAATCTCACAAATCTTATAAACAATTAATGAAACTAGGGATAAAAGGGTATACGTCATGTAATTCTATTTATATGAAATTATAGAAAGGCAAAACTAAACAATGGTATTAGAAATTAGATCAAGGGTTTCTAATTGATAGGGGTCTTGTCTGGTTTGACCACAAAGGTGTACATGGAAACTCTGTTAGGATAATGGAAAAATTCTGTGTCTTAATATTTAGTCATCATATTTGATTAAATGATACATTTAAGATTTGATCACTTCATGATATATAAACTACATCACAGAAAAGTTTTGAAATTCATGTAAAGTGTATCACTTTTTAAAAATATTAATTAAAATGCTTTAAGGAAAGCTGGCAGGAATGGTGGAAGCCTGATTCTACATAAAAGCTCAAAATAACAACATGACCCAACCTTAAATTAAAAAAAAAAAAAAAAAAAAGAGGAAGAAAGACACAGTCACTTCCTTCAATAGCAAACAGAGTTGGTACCATTCCATGTATGTATTCACTTCCTCTGTGTCTCTCCATTAAATAGACTGTAATTGACCTGAGGATAGTGCTATTTAGTTTAAGGGTGAAGAAAGAACATGTACTGATATGATAGGTGAGACCTTATGACTTAGGGCTTTTCAGGTCAGAGATTTTGATATTATTTAAAATATTCTCCTAGTATCACTCATTTTTAACTTATTAACAAGTAAGAAGATACCCTAAGATGAGAAATAGGAAGGCAGAAAGGGAAACAAAAGTCTTGAAAGTTATCATAGTCCAAATGTTAAAACAGAAGCCAAAAATGATAGTCACTTTGTACTATGTGAATAGTATCTTTAATTATATACTTCTTTCCAAAACATTAAATTGATCTAACCAGAAGTGTATCTACCTGTAACATTTTCGGCTAAGGGAATCAAACTGCTATACTATGAGTAACAAATATATCTCACATCCAATATGGAGCCCCAGTCCTAAAATAACTATTACAGACAGACTGCTATGTACTAGAATACTGACAGACCAAGGATGGTGCTGATGATAACAATGATGAAGAACAAGATATTTAAATTTCTTCCTCTTACTGACAGCTTATGGGCCAAGCATTCTCCAAACACTTCCTCTAACTCTTCTTCATTACATGATCCAACTATTAGCATAACCTTTCAGAGAAAGTATTATCTTCTTTTAAAACAGAGAAAACTGATGCTCTAAAATGTAAAAGCTTAAAGTACCACAGGTGGTAAGTTGATAAATCAGAGATCAAACTTGGATTCAAACTCAGTCATGTCTTATAACTTGTATTTAACCATGACCACATATAACCTCTCAAACAGTAATCACCTTACCCTTAAAAAGTAAAATTAATAATCATGTTTTATGTACTTTTGTATTGCTAGCATAAAGCATGTCCGGGAAGAAGAGGAGGTCACGTATATAAATAGTTCCTAAATCGATCTGTACAAAATAAAAAGAAAAAAAAAATTAAAGAAAAAAAGAAAAAGAAGACACATTTTGGCCTCAAACAAGCAGTATCATTTCCAGAGAATATGAGGGGGAAGAAAGGGAGCTTCTTTGCTTTTATTTTTTTTCCTTTAATCTTTTGATCTGAAGGTCAGGTACTTATAAGGGTGCTTGCAAAGACTTCAAAGGACTATACTTAAAGTAGACACTGCAAACAGCATCTATTTCTTCTCTGAGATTAGAATGAAGGGTTTGCTCATTGTCTTACCTGTTCGTGAGACTCAGAAAGAAGAGCAAATCAAAAAGTTTTGAAGATGAAATATAGTGGCAGCCTGTCTTCATTAACTTCCTTTAGCCCACAGACCTACCAAAGGAACAGAACAAAAATATACTTTAATGAAAGTTTAGTGTATCTCCTCCTTGTGATAAAAATATATAAAATATTTTCAACTTACATAATTCTTCTGCATCCTAATTAAATCATACTTACTTTACTATTAATATAGTAGTTTTCTGAAGTTAAAAAAAAAATCCAGATTTGGAATTGGCATGTTTTATAGACAGGAGATTAGTTTATAGTAACATTTTAAAAATGATTATTAAATTCATTTATAGCTTTTACTACTGAAAAATGTTTAGGATCAGGTCACCTGGGTGGCTCAGTGGGTTAAGCCTCTGCTTCAGCTAGGGTCACAATCCCAGTGTCCTGGGATTGAGCCCCATATCAGGCTCCCTCCTCCCCGGGGAGCCTGCTTCTCCCTCTCCCACTCACCCTGCTTGTGTTCCCTCCCTCTTTGTGTCTCTCTCTGTCAAACAAATAGATAAAATCTTAAAAAAAAAAAATGTTTAGGGGGCACCTGGGTGGCTCAGTGGGTTAGGGCCTCTGCCTTCGGCTCGGGTCATGATTCCGGGGTCCTGGGATCGAGCCCCGCATTGGGCTCTCTGCTCAGCAGGGAGCCTGCTTTCCTTCCTCTCTCTGCTTGCCTCTCTGCCTACTTGTGATCTCTCTCTGTCAAATAAATAAATAAAATCTTTAAAAAAAAATGTTTAGGATCAAAAGTGAACATATTTAAATCCTGCAAAAATTTTCTGTGGTAAGAAATCTAAAGGAAAATACTCATTTCCAGATATTGTTAGGATGGTCAAACCCAGAATTTTTTCCAAAAAAGAAAATGTATGCAAGATATTATAAAAATCTATTTTTAATTTAAATGAACAGAATCAAAATGAAGTGTAAATTACAAGAGGGAACATCTATATTTCTCATGATCATGTCAGATATACCAAGATTCAGAGAAATATATACTCTTAATTATTTCATGTATGAGGCATTTCATCTTTTTTTTTTAATTTTATTTATTTATTTGACAGACAGAGATCACAAGCAGGCAGAGAGGCAGGTAGAGAGAGAGAGAGAGAAGGAAGCAGGCTCCCTGCTGAGCAGAGAGCCCGATGCAGGGCTCGATCCCAGGACCCTGAGATCATGCCCTGAGCTGAAGGCAGAGGCTTAGCCCACTGAGCCACCCAGGTGCCCAGCATTTCATCTTATGCTTAAACCATCATAATTTGTGGATGAATACTGGTTTTGGAAGAGCTTAACACACACTTTTCTAGCAGGGTCTTTTTATGCCTTTCTGGTTATACAGTCAAGCCAAACTGACAAAACAGACCAAGTAAAAGTCATCATTAAACAAAGTGACCTGGAGTGTCAACAGGAAAGCTTTAGACTCTACCAGCATATTCAAGCTTATCTGTTAGACAGTTACTTAATTCTTATCCTGACCAAATCAAAGTCAGATATCCAGAAGTTAGAAGTTAGAAGTAGCATAAAGCTCTTCTAAACTATATGTGATTCTAACCTATTCAATCTTTGACTGTAAGATGCTAAAAAGGAACAGGAAATTAAATCCAAAATAAGTAGGAGAGTGACATATTAAATAGAAATCAATGACCAAGAAGGCAAATAATGAAAATTAATAAATTCAAGGTTAATTGTTAAAGATTTATAAGACAAATCCCCAGAAAGAATGAACAGAGACATAAAAAAAGAACAGGATGGAAAAAAGATGGAAAGATGCCCCTTGTCTGACTTCAAGGCTTAGAAAAGAGGTACAGAGGTCAAGAAAGTGTGATATTCATATTAAGGTAAGGAAATATAGCAATAGGATATTATGAATTCTAGAATTAGACCTGCATACATATGAGCAGTTAATTTTTCTGAGCAAGACAATTTACTGAGAATAAGGCATGGTTCTTGGACCTCACATGGGTCATCAATTCAGGATTGGTCTAATCCAGAGACGTGCTGATTTAATTACATAATTTGATTCATTTCTGACATTATACTTTTGGAGTCCAAGGTTGTGTGGGGTGTGTGTGTGTGTGTGTGCGTGTGATCATGCACAAACACGCACATGCATGTGGGAATACACATTATATAAATATATACTACACATATATAGTTCTCATTTTTCTCACAACTCACTTTCTCATATGTCTTATATTTCATATGTATGTCTGTGTATATGTGTGTCTCATCAAGGAATGTGAGGTTTTTATCCTCCTAGAAGTTTTTACTTTCCATTGAAGAGGAATCTGGGAGGAAGGTCTATGCGTCTTGAAAGTGAAGTACTTTTCAGATCCTTTGACATCAATCAAATCATTAATTATTCTCTCCATATATTCCATTTTAAATTGCTTCTACCATAGGTAGGATTTATAAGTGAAATATATTTTTATATCCCTTGGTATGGCAGATTAAGTGAGGTATGTAGTTAAGTTATTGGAAGTTCACAAATGAGTTGTGGATAGAAATCTATATGGATTTTAGCTCTAAATTTTTATACCACACATGCCCTTAGTACTATCCCATTATATTCTATAATTGGTCACAGTGTTTATGCAACAAATACTTATTAATAGCTATTCTATTCAAAACACCAGTTCAGGGATCACCAATGGTAAACACGTTCCAAAAAAGTTCAAACCCTTTTAGGACATCCATTTTTTCCCCTATCTACTTAAGTAACAATGGAAGATTTTAAAGGCAAATACAGAAGATTGCATAGTTGTGGACATAGCTCTTTTAACATTGAGAAGACTGGGTTTTCTTCAGTAATCAAAAACCTGATAAAAACAACATGAAGAACAGTAAATTATTAAGTGCCTGGACTTTTGTCTTCCAGGTAGATTGCCCAGAAAGTAAAAAAAAATAAAAACAAAAACAAAAAAACACCTTTCATAATCTCTCATTAAGAGCAGAATACTAAAAAAAAAAAAGCAGAGTACTAATTATAAAAGAGCAGAGTAATAATTTGAGACTATCCTTTTAACAGAGAAAAAAAAAAAACTGTGCCACTCTACTTTTGATAATAAAACTCATTAAAAACTGAAATACATTTATTCCAATCTCAGCTAGTTTAACTACACATAAAATTACTTCCTCAAGATTCTTTCTCCAAAAACCTTCCACAACATTTTGTCTGGAACAAATGGTGATTCAGCTTCCCTTACCTACTTTTCTTCACACAGGTGTTTCTTTACACTCCTATTATTCCTAAATAGTTTTGATTTAATTACATATTTATTAAAATTCTTAATGCTTAGAATCCTTAATTTCTAGGGGCACCAGCGTGGCTCAGTGGGTTAAAACCTTTGCCTTCGGCTCAGGTCGTGATCCCAGGGTCCTGGGATCGAGCCCCACATCAGGCTCTCTGCTCAGCAGGGAGCCTTCTTCCCTCCTCTCTCTCTGCCTGCCTCTCTGCCTACTTGTGATCTCTGTCAAATAAATAAAATCTTAACTGACTGAGCCACCCAGGCGTCCCACCATCAAATAAATAAAATCTAAAAAGAAAAGAATCCTTAATTTCTAGTAAAAACGACAAAATAAGAAATTGAGAACTTTTATACTAGCATTCTGTGAACTGGCAAAGTTATAAATACTTTGATAGCTTCCAGAAGTATTTTCTTCCTCATAGTAAATTCTTCAGCATGGCACAAAATGTTTACTAATAGATCCAGTTATCTTTAGTTCCTCTGTAAAAGGAAACCAAAATCAAATAAACCTATGTTCAGTAATTAATCTTTCAGTATTTTATCTTAGTTAGAAATGATCTACTTAGTCAATAGAGACCCATCATTCAACTATCTCATTATAACTTTAGGTTTCAAGTTACCAAAAAGATTTTAGAATCTCTTTTTAAGTTGATATATCATAAAATATAATTGTTAAAAAGTTCACATATAAACTTTTATCTTTTATCTGTTTAATTTACTTGTTCTTAACAATTATGTTTAAATTACTCACGAAAATTGCATGAGGCATTAAACAGCTTAATCACTGTAAGTTATCTCTCTTGCCGACATATTTTACAACCTGAGCTTATTTGACTTTCAATAAATCTGAGTACTAGTTGTAACTGCATTACATTTAATATTGATAACTCTAAAAATAAGCCTTAAGGTCTTAGTAAGATTTTGCCATTTTTGTACATATCTATAGCTTCCAGGACCACAGTTCTTAGACATAAAATAAGCCAAGTGTACTGAAAGATGGCACCCTTAACTCTTTGAAACCTGAGTATCTTATCTTGGCTAAGCCTCAGGTATCTCAGAGACAAATTAACACCCAAGAAATCTGTGCTGCCGGGTTGGGAATCTGACAATGCACCTCTCGCATAGACATTTTCTTGAGGTTGACTGGTGACCTAGTATCAATCTAACCCGTTCCTTGACTAACTTATCCTAGCACAGGAGTTTTAAGTTAGATGGCAAGTGCTCCAACAGCTTTTAAGTGCTAGATACATGCCCACCAATTCTGTGGCTTTGGCTTTTAAGATTCCCATTAGCAATAGATCTATTAATCCTTTCACAAAGTTTATTTACAATGACAGCTTCCCTAATGACTTGTGCCTAGCTAGATTTTGATATGTCTGTTGGGGTCGATTCCACGTTAAAACCTGTTAAACCCCTAGGGCCTGCCTGGGCCTGTTTAGCCAGAGTGACTCCATGTTGCCTAGGTAGCCATTTTGTTGTTGCCATGTTGCCTAGGTAGCCATTTTGTTGGTTATTAAACGCCTCAGCAGTTACTGATAACGGTTCCCGGGAACCGTTGCTAAAACACACACCTAAAATAAGGCCTGACATCCAATCAGCCAAAGCCGCATACATAGAGGTCTGCAGTTGTGCCCTATAAAAACTAGCCTGTAAGACCAAGGCGGGGGTCGCTCTCTTCAGAGGCGGCCCTGGCCGGTCAGTCTAACTTTGATTGCTTGGCACAGAATAAATCTTTGCATAACTTTCACTTTGTCTCAGTCTCTTTCCTTTGATAACGGACCCCATCAGTGTCATTCATCAAAAAAGTCTAAATTTTTTATCTTAATTGATTTCCCCAAGTCCCCCAGTGGTTTATGCTGTGGACTTGCTTGGAGGTCCTGTGAGTCCCATAGTAAGTATCATGTTGCTTTCTTAGGTTGAGAGTTCCCTTTCCCCCCACCGCCTTATTAAAATAATCCTTACTAATTCAACTAGACTTACTGTTTCAGGCTACCTGTGCAGTTTCTGAAACCTGTCAGAACTCCCCAAAGGTGCTTACCTTGTAGATGAGTCAGCCACAAATCCAAATGTTTGGCCCCTCAAGTCTCATTGTGAGAAATCTAGAGTCTATCTCACCTTAATTTTCCACCCTGAAAGACTGGGACAAACAAACTCGAAGAGAGCTCAGAAGGCAAAACAAGCAGAGCTCAGTCTGAAGGAAGCTCAGAGATCTTGGGAGAGCAGCTTGAGAGGCAGAGAATCACAGGCCTCGGTGGGTATTTTCCCATGTGTCTGAAAGCCATCCCCAGAGTCTTCAGCAGCTGTCTTCCCATCTCACTGCAAAACTGTCAAATGACAAAACTAAAACAATTTCAAGAAAAACTAATCCATTGATTAGGGGAATATAGTTACTCACAAGCTGTAGAGCACTCTTCCTGGGGCATGTGGGGGCAAAAGCAAAGTTTTAAAGAGCATTAGCAGAAGCAATATGGAAATGGAATGACTGGCTAGGACCCTGGGGGTCTCCTTTTAAGGGGAGCAGATCCTATTTCCTAGAGCAAAGCAAACTAGCTAAAGCTGAGTTGGAGGACTGTGATTGGTGTATGTTAGGTTTCCCCGTGTGACAGGTGTTTCCTGTAAGTGTAGGCTGACTTAGTTTTCAAATTGTGATGTGGGCTGGGCCACTGGGGTGGCCTCCATTTGTGGGTCCCAATAGACAAATTAACTTTATTACTGAGCAGTTCCACTCCTAGGTATATATTCAATAGAAATGCATACATAGGTACACCAAACTTCATGTTGAAGAATGCTCATAGTGCTTAATTTGATTAAAACTAAAACAATCCCCTTGCCCATGACTAGTAAAATCAGTTAAATTGTGGTATAATCTATACATTTGAATACTCTAGAGCAATAAAGAGAAAGGGACTCTTGATCGCCACAGCAATGTATGAATCTCGCAAATGTTATGTTGAAAAACAGAAGTGAGACTTAAGGGAGTATGTAATCTAGATTCCATTTTATAAATTTTATAAACAGACAAAATTAATCTATTGTGATAGACTGTTAATTCAAGGTGGTTAGTGACTGGCAGGTGGAGGATTGGGCAAGAGAACACCCTCTGGATGCTGGTAGTTAAATATTTGTGATCTGGTTAGTTGTTTTGGGTAAAAATGTACGGATTCAAGCTTATGTAGGCTATAAGGTATATAGATTTCAATGAAAGATGTGTTTACTAAATAGCTTAAAATATAAGTCAGAGGAGAATGGTAGTGCAGGGCAGTAATATAATGAGAACTAGTTGAATCTATTTTGAAGGTAGAGGCAATACTATATTGTGAAAACTGAATGTGTACTATGAGATGAATAAATTACAGTTGTCTTCTGAGAAGAAAGTTAAATGTGCCATTCAAAAGAAGTAGCAGCAGTGTTTTAGAAGCAAGATCATATACTTGGTTTGCAACACGCTAAATTACATTTTGTTTTAATAGGTCAACTATAGATCAGGTTGGAAACTTTTATATACCCATCCATAGTTCAGAAGACGAATTTTGGAAAAAATTAAGTATACAACAAAGATAAAAGAAAAAAATAATCAGAAAGGATATACATAGCAAATATTAAACCAAACAAATTTGGCATATCTATAGTGGTATTACATAACCACTCTCCATTGTTTTGTGTATGTGGGTGTAGGAAAGATAGAACTGTTGGGGGCGGGGGAATGCAGAGAGAGAATCTGAAGGAAGGGGTCAACCCGGGGCTTGATCTTACAACCCTGAGATCATGACATGAGCCAAAATCGAATCAGATGCTTAACCAAAGGAACTACCCAGGTACCCTCTCCACTGTTAAGAGAATTTTTACAGAGAGGGAAAATACATACTTATAAAATATAAAGTTAAAATTCACAGAATTATTTATATACCTCTCTCAGAAAATAAAGATTAAGCAAACAAAAAGCCAAAGAAACAACAGTTTGGGTGTACTATACTGGAAAAGCACAAATAACACAATTGGTCTGACTGTATGGAACATTAACCATAACACAGAATATATATGTTCTTTTCAAGCATTTTTGAAACATTTTTTCAGTTGAATACATAAAGCCATAAAGCAAATATCAAAAACACAAAAGGCTCTTATTCATCAGGTCTCTAAAGACAATAAACATCAGTAAGCTTAGACACTGGTGTAAACTGAGACAGTCTATTTTTTATGTCCAATATCCCATATCCATGGGGAGACATATAATAGGATACACTCAGAAGTGTGTCTGTATAGATGATAAAGTATGTAACCACAGTTGTAAATGAATAATAAAATATGTACTTAAGTATATTTGGAAAAAAAAACCTAAATAAGCCATGAATCAAAAAATATCATAAAAACTATAATCCACTTAGAACTGAACAATGATAAATTTCTATAAATCATCTAAACTGGTTCTTGAAAGCAGCAGTGTTTTCTTCTCAGAACTGCTTTACAATCTTAGACAATATTTTAAAAACTAAGGGCTTTTGTACACAGAGGTATTAACACTGAATATTTTCAGTATTCACAATTCACAATTAAAGCTGAGAAATGTTTAAAACATAATATTACGGGGCACCTGAGTGGCTCAGTGGGTTAAAGCCTCTGTCTTTGGCTCAGGTCATGATCCCAGGGTTCTGGGATCGGCCCTGAATCGGGCTCTCTGCTCAGTGGGGAGCCTGCTTCTGCCTGTCTCTCTGCCTACTTGTGATCTCTGTCTGTCAAAAAAATAAATAAAATACTAAAAAAAACCATAATATTACAGAAGCACAATCTATGAACACACTAACTAGCAACATGAATTAATCAATTTCTTTTTTTTAAGATTTTATTTATTTATTTGACAGATATCACAAGTAGACAGAGAGGCAGGTAGAGGGAGAGGGGGAAGCAGGCTCCCCGCTGAGCAGAGAGCCCAATGCAGGGTTCACTCCCAGGACCCTGAGATCATGACCTGAGCTGAAGGCAGAGGCTTAACCCACTGAGCCACCCAGGCGCCCCGAATGAATCAATTTCTAATATTAAAGTTTTGTCTTGAGAGAAGTCATGGTTTCCATTTTTCTCCCAAACTGGTTATATCCATTTATAGTGCATATTTAACATCTTCCTCCTTCTCATGTCATATTGCTTAGATTACAGTTTTAGAGCTGTAAGGTACTGCTGATCCTAGCTACTTCAATGTTAAAAATGTGGCGGGGCCATGAGTCACAGCTTGATTTGCCTTAGACAAGCCTGCCTACCAGCCTAGGGAAAGATTAATTGCTTTCATGGTTTTTCTTTTATAGTTCCTTACATTGGGCTTCACATTTTGGACCCCAGGGCCCTTGTAAAATAGGAAAATCAAAAATAGAAGATATTTTATTCCATCTTTCATCCACTTGGTTCCCATCAGCAATGAACTGAATTTTTTTTAAATGTAGGAAATTAGGGAAGAGAATATACCTTTAATAAAACCATGTCTCTCTTCCTATTTCAAGTGTTTTGCATTCTGGCTACATATTATATTATATTTGGCATAGGGATCAATTCTTTAGAATAGATATTCTCAGAGGTAAACAAATGAGAAGTCATCAGATTTGAAGCCACTTCAATATTTGTAGATTTCAAGCAGGAATATAACTGCAGCATCCCCTCCAATGCCTATTTCCTTTTCTGGAAAAAACAAAAAAACAAAACAAAACAAAAAACCTGCTTGCTGCCATAGAGATGCTCAACAATGACTGTCTCTCATCTTGACAGATTATCTCTCCTTTAACTCTCCTTGCAGGTATTTCTGTTGTTTTCTACTTATTAGCCCTAGTAATTTCCAGAAGGTTCACCTAAGACTGGATCTTTAGGCCCTTGTTGCAGGTTTGCTTTCTCATTTAGGAGAGGACCTACTCAAAATTCCTCAGGTATATTCAACCAAGTAATGGAGAAATGTCATTAGCACTGAACCAGGTTTTTTCAGGGCTCAAAAATCATTAAGTTTTGAATGATGGTGAAGACTCTCACAATATTCCCCGATACTGGGGACCTCACTGATGACATTATTTTCTCCCATTGTTTCAACACAAATACAGTAATCACCATGTTGCCAATAGATCTGAGGGTGGCTCCTATGGATCCATCTCCCGGTGTTCACATATTCATGCAATCCAACTCTCCTGACTGTAGATGAGAGTTGTGATTTGTTTCCAACCAATAGAGTACAACAAAGGGGATAAGATACACTTAATCGTATGTATGTGATTACACAACATGTAACACCATCTTGCCTGAATCAATCTCTCTCTCTCTCCCTCTCTCCATTCTTGGCTTTGAAGAAGCAAGCTTTCATGAGTCCTACAATTGCAAAGAAATTAATTCTGACAACAATGTAAGAAACTTTAGAAGCAGATCCTTCCCCAGTCAAGCCTTGACAGGAATCCAGCCCTGGATGATGCACTGCTTATAGCTTTATGAGAATCTAGGCAAAAGATCCAGTCAAGTCATGCCCAGACTTCTGACCCACCATAACTAAGAGGAAATATATTTATATTGTTTTAATCCACTGAGTTTGCTGTAATTCGTTTTGCAGCAATAAATTCTTATACACAGCATCTTCACTTTCAGTCAAAAAGATGGTATTATTCTGTTTTATTTTCCCCAAACTTTTCACCAACTGAATCCTAATAATGTCTGTGATATTTTGGCACAGGAGACCAAATGAAATTTTGGCTACAGTGATAGAACTATTCCTTTAATTTAAGCAAGAGTGCAGGAATGTAAAAGTTACTGAAAAGTACATACAGCACTAAAATCATTATTTAATTTAATCTTAAGTGGCTGATTGAAAAACCATCAAAATCCCTACCATTGCCCTGTACTAAATTATAACCTATGCCATTTTAAATGTATTTATTATATGTTTATTAAAAGTAAACATATATTATGCATAGCTACATTCTAAATAAAATTATTTTATTTTTTTTTAATTTTATTTATTTATTTGATAGACAGAGATCACAAGTAGGCATAGAGGCAGAGAGAGAGGAGGAAGCAGACTGTCTGCAGAGCAGAGAGCCCAAAGCAGGGCTCAATCCCACGACCCTCGGATCATGACCCAAGCCGAAAGCAGTGGCTTTAACCCACTGAGCCACCCAGGTGCCCCTAAATAAAAGTATTTTAATAGTTGGGGAACTTATGCAGAATATTTACAAATATTATTGACTTAACAACATTAAGTTACATAAAACAAGAAACATCAATAACTCAGTATTGTCCCTAAAATAGGGAAATTAATGGAACAGACTCTTCATATACTTGAATAAGTAAATCCCCCAAAACTCACTCCTAATTAGGAATTTGGTGCTCTTTGCAATAGATAATATAGTATTTGATGAAACAGTATTTTTATATGGAATTAAAAACATATTTCATAAAACGACAGCTATCAGATTATCTATTTTAAGCACATATTTTTATAAAACCCATAAATACATAGAAATAAAAAAGATCTAGCTAGTTACCTAAGGTAATCAGAAAGCTGGCAAATATGGAAATAAAAAGACCTACATTTAAAGGTCAAGAAAGCAGAAATGCACAATTATATTTCACACTTAAATTCCAAGAATATATTGGTAAGAATTTCAAGAATAAAGACAAGAGTGAAAAGCTGAAACAGAAAAAAACTGACAACATAAAGCAACCATCAAACAGAACTCAGTCACATAATTTTCATTCATTCAATTTTAACACAGGTGCTCTTTGAGAGGGCAGATAAGCAATGGTTTCTATCTAGAGATAAGAGTCAGAAAAAGTATCCTGAAAATAGTAGTGAAGGGTGAAAAGTGAAATTTAATGATCTTCAAGGTAATTAAAGTACTAGGCTATAAGACATGAGTCACCTGTTTAATTATCCCAATTATTTCTAAAAAGAAAAGACCTGTGGTAACAATACTAACTAACAGAACAATGCTCAGATACCTGGTAGACTAAAATTTGATGCTTATTCATAGCTGAGTCTCCAAAAGAGTGTAATTTTCTACTGATTTTGTGTTTGTTTGATTTTTCTCATTATACCCTGTTGAAAATGCAAGTCCAGCTAACTAATTTAAATTCCGTCCCAGAATTTATTCTGGGGTATTCCTTAATTTATTCTGGGGCAGAATTTATGTTTATTTTAAAAAAATAAATACCAGAACAGACATGAATAAGAGGCATATGGGGAAATACTGGGTTTGAGGTTTCACATGATAAACAATATCGTAAATACAAAACTACAGTAACTGATAGAGCTTTGCTTGAAAAGCTCAGATGAACTATGTAAGAAGAACATATTATCAGATTTGGAAAGATGTGTTTTAATAACATTGATGATAATCCCCTTTATAATAAGAACTGGCATTTTTTTATTTATTTAAATTCAAGTTAGTTAACATGTTATTATTAGTTTCAGGTAGAATTTAGTGATTTATCAGTTGTATATAACACCCAGTGCTCGTTATGTCAAGTGTCCTCCTTATTGCCCTTTACCCATTTACCCCATCACCCACCCACATCCCTTCCATCCACCCTCAGTTTGTTCCCTGTGGTTAAGAATCTCTCATGATTTGACTTTCTGGTATTTAAAAAGGTACATGTTTTACTCATCCTTAACAAGACTTGCTGGTTTGTTTTTTTTTTAAGATTTTATTTATTTATTTGACAGAGATCACAAGTAGGCAGAGAGGCAGGCAGAGAGAGAGGAGGAAGCAGGCTCCCGGCTGAGCAGAGAGCCTGATGTGGGGCTTGATCCCAGGACTATGGGATCATGACCTGAGCTGAAGGCAGAGGCCTTAACCCATTGAGCCACCCAGGCATCCCTTGCTGTTTATTTTTAAACATTTTATTGTTTAAGAGTGTTTTACATATAATAAAATGCAGACATCTTAAACATTCAGTTCAATATAATTTGGAATTTTTATACAGCATTTTAACCACCCCCAAAACAAGTTATAGAGAAACATCATCACCACAAAAACTCTCTTTTTGACAGTTTTCAATCAATTCTATTTATCTACCCAAAGACCACCACCACATCACAGGCTGGTAACTATAAATAACCAGTAGAATCATACAGTATTCATTCTTTTTGTGTTTGAGTTCCTTTGATCGGCATATTGATTTTTAAATTAATTTTCTTTGATTCAGTGTTCTTTATTTCTACATTGTATTTAAATGTAGAAGTTTATCTGTATTTGTTCATCTAAATATAAGAACATTCTTGAATGAGTCTCCATGTGTATGTCTGTGCACATGGGTATCCATATACATGTGTATGTGTACATATATTTTCATTTATCTTGAATAAGTGGCAGGATATTGAATTACTGGGCCATAAAATAGGTGTATATTTAACTTTCTAGGAAACTGTTAAATAATTCTCCAAGGTGATTATACTATTTTTACTATCCATCATCAATGAATGAACATATCCTATGTTTCCCATACCCAAAAACATTTGACATTATTAGTCTTTTTCTATTTTAGCCCTTCCAATCTGCATATTAAAAGATTGTTATTTTCTAATTTATTATTAAAGTTTTTATTTAAGTTCTAGTTAGCTAACATATAGTGTAATATTAGTTTCAGGAGTAGAATTTAGTGATTCATCACGTACCTATAACACCCAGTGCTCATCACAAGGGCCCTCCTCAGTACTGATCACCCAATTAGCCTATCCCCCGCCCACCTCCCTCTATCAACCTCAGTTTGTTCTCTATTGTTAAGAGTTCCTTATGGTATTGCCTCCTTCTCTCTCTCTTTTTTTTCTTTCCTTTACCCTATCTTCATCTCCTTTGTTCCTTAAATTTAATTGTATTTCTTTTTGAGTACATATGCTTTAACTTAGTTTTCATATTTGAATGGCATCTTATTTGGACATAGAATTCTACCTTTTCTTCCTTTTAACCATGAGCCTAGTATCTCTAAGAACACACTTCTGGTCAACGTTTACCACTGCAAGTAGGATTCTACACCATAATCAAGCATGGGTCTCTTCTGTAAGAAACATAAGGAAGACTAGGGTGACTTTCCAAATCTTAAGAAGAGAAACTTGATATTACTATCTTTCTTATAGTTGATGTCATTTCAGTGTTTGTTTATGCTATTAATAACTCAAGAGAAACATTTAGAAGTTTCCATTGTTATAGATGCTTCCATCACTTAATTACTAATACTTACACAGAATATATTTCTTTTTCATCTCAACAGAAAGAGCTCCTGACGTTTTCTTATAAAGAAAATTTATAGAAACTGAAATTATCCAAAACTTCCTCAGGGTAAGGAGGGATATGGTCACTTTCTACTACTCGGGAAGAAATCAAGATAGAATTCCTTTACTTAAAGAAAAAGAAAAAGTTATGGGGTACCCATAAAGAACTTTGACTCTAATAAAAGGCTTTAATTTCTAACACTTTCAGTGAAATTATTTGCTATGATGAGTCTCCCTCTAAGAAGCTGCTCTTAAGACACCTGTCTTAATAAACTAGTGCAACCCCACAGATATTTTTTTTTTTTAATGCCTTGGGTTATTCCAGAGGGATAAATCAAATTGAATCAACTTCCAGAACTCAATCTTTTTTACTTCATTTTTACTTATGTTTCAAGTTTTTATTTAAATTCTAGTTAGCTAACATATACTGTAATATTAGTTTCAGGAGTAGAATTTAGTGATATATCACTTATATATAACACCAAGTGCTTATCACATCAAGTGCCATTCAATATTTTAATGACACTTTGCTAAATCACTTAATTATCACTTAAATAATTCAATCAATTATTTCTCATAGTCTTCTAGAACAAAGTATTCCTGGACCTTCTATCTTCTCATTTCAATAACTCATCCTGAAGCTCTTTTTTTTTTTTTTAAGATTTTATTTAGTTATTTGACAAAGAGAGAGTACAAGTAGGCAGAACGGCAGGCAGAGGGAGAGGGAGAAGCAGGCTCTCCATGGAGCAGGAAGCCTGATGTGGAAGTCGATCCCAGGACCCTGGGATCATGACCTGAGCCGAGGCAGTGCTTAACTGACTGAGCCACTCAGGCACCCTCATCCTGAAGCTCTTATAGGAAAGATAATGAAATACAGAATTGTGGTTTATACACTGTTCCATTATATATAGCCACTAGGAAATATATTCTTTTCCAATAAAATCATTATTCATACATCAGTAAAGAATTCAATTTGAACAAAGAGGGACACTGTACAAATTAGCAATCACATAAGAATAGCAGTCTCCTAAGTCTTCCTAAGTTTGAGTCCCATTCCTGTGCCAAAAAGTACAAAATCAATTATCTTGACTCTCATAGATTTTCTAAAACACATCTGTAGCTATACCTCCCAATGCTCCCTGATAAAAACAAAACAAAAACCAATTAACCAACCAAAGGAAAAACCTTTTTGAACACTGAAATTTAGGTTGTTAAAAGACCAAATGTGGGGAGACTCTGAAAATGCTAAATTGCTAAACTCTAATAGAAATTGCTAAGATGCTAAAGTATTAAGATAGAATTGTATGCTAATATGCTCTCCAAGTCTTCCCTTCACAGGCCCTCAAATAAGATTATGTTGCTGACAAAATGTAAGAAAAATGTGTAACTTATGACTATCACTACTTCTAAATGACTGTTTTTCTTTGCCTGACTGTAGCTTTTATAAACTTGCAAAGAATATAGTTTTATGATAGCCCATTCTACCCCCAGCAGGGAAAATATTCCACTTAGCCCAGTATATTTCTGACTGGAGTAAAAGGAATATTTTTAAGTTCTCTTCAGTTGTCTCATATACCATGTAGTCTTAACAATTTAGATAACCAGAGATTTGGATTATTCCACTTAAAGAAATAGCCATGCATTTTATTCATGTCCTTAAACACATTACTTTTTAACTTTTATTTTGCCAGTTGTATTCTTCTTTGAAATTCACCAGGCATATTCTAAAAATAATTTCTAATGCAATTTTGTCTTCATCTCCTCTATTAAAGTTATTTTTAACATTCAATAATATGGAAATAAATGCCCTTTAAAAACATGTGATTGCATATTATTAAATAGATTGACACTTTTTTCCCTGATTTTTGTAGAACTTTTTCATTGATAAATCCACGCTTCCTGAAATCTGTACTTTTTAAAAAGATTCTATTTATTTATTTATTTTAGAGAGAGAGATAGAGTGTATGTGCAAGTAGGGGAGGGAGCAGAGAGGGAGGGAAAAGGACGGAAAAGACCCTCAAGTAGACTCTGAGCTGAACACAGAGCCTGGCATGCGGTTTGATCTCAAGACACTGAGATCAGGGTAGAGGAGTCAGTATGGCGGAGAAGTAGCAGGTTGAGACAACATCAGGTAGCAGGAGATCAGCTGGAGAGCTTATCAAACCATTCTGAGCACCTACAAATCCAAAAGGAGATCGAAGAGAAGAAGGGCAACAATTCTAGAAACAGAAAATCGACCACTTTCTGAAAGAGCTCAAAGGTACTAGAGCGGGGAAGCCGGCTGCGGAGAAAGAGCCAAGGAGTGAGCTCTCAACTCGGGGTTACCATGAACTGTAATCCATGACACATACCATTCCTCTGTGTGTGGGGTCCCCAGAAGATCTGGGGAGACTCTGACCTGGGAGAGCCCAGGGATCTGCGGGGTTCGGAGACTCCAGGTGGGGCTCTGTGCCAGAGGCAGAGACCCTCGGTCACAGGCTGGATGACCTCAGAGCACAGCCGGAGGCCAGTGGGACGGGAGTGATTGTGTGCGATTTTCTCCGGG
>ML102199.1:0-14481 GCA_003697995.1 Taxidea taxus jeffersonii
CCTCTCTGCCTGCTTGTGATCTTTGTCTGTCAAATAAATAAATAAAATATTTAAAAAAAATCAAAATGAAAGGGACCTATATTAGATGTCCCACTGACAAATGGATAAAGAAGATGTAGTATACATATATACATATATACTGGAATACTATGGAATACTATGCAGCCATCAAAATACATACTGTCTTGCAGAGTGACTGCACCAGTTTGCCTTCCCACCAATAATGCTCGAGAGTTTCTTTTTCCTCTACATCCTCACCATCCCTTGTTCTTTCTTGAGGTTTTTATCATTATTATTATTTTAGCCATTCTTAGGGGTGTGAGGTGATATCTCACTGTGGTTTTGATTTGCATTTCCCTAATGATGAGTGAAGGCATCTTTTCATATGTCTGCTGGCCAACATCTGGATGTCTTCTTTGGAGAAATACCTATTCATGTCTTCTGACCATTTTTAATTGGATTATCTGCTTTCTTGGTGTTGAGTTTTGTGAATTCCTTATATATTTTGGATACTAACCTTTTATTAGATATGTCATTTGCAAGTATCTTCTCCCATTCAGTAGGTTGTCTTTTAGTTTTGTTTCTTGTTTCTTGTTTTCTTTGCTGTACAAAAGCTTTTTATTTTGATGGAGTCCCAATAGTTTATTTTATTTTTATTTCCCTTGCCTCAGGAGACAAATCAGAAAGATGTTGTTATGGTCGATGTCAGAGAAATTACTACCTGTGCTCTTTTCCAGGATTTTTATGGTTTCAGTTCTCACATTTAGGTCCTTGATCCATTTTGAGTTTATTTCTGTGTATGGTGTAAGAAAGTGGTCCAATTATATTCTTTTGCATGTAGCTATCCAGTTTGGCCAACAACATTTGTTGAAGAGATCTTTTTCCCATTGCATATTCTTGCCTCTTTTATTGAAGATTAATTGATCATATAATTGTAGGTTTATTTCTGGGCCTTCTATTTTGTTGCACTGATCTATATGTCTATCTTTGTGCCAGTGCCATACTGTTTTGATTATTATAGCTTTGTAATATAACGAAGTCTGGAGCAGTGATGCCTCCAGTTTTGTTTTTCTTTTTCAAGATTGCTTTGGCTATTCAGGGTCTTTTGTTGTTTTCTACAAATTTTAGGATGGTTTGTTCTTCTTCCGTGAAAAATGCTGTTGGTATTTTGATAGGGATTGCTTTGGGTAGTATGGAAATTTTGACAATATTTGTTTTCCCAATCTATGAGCATGAAATATATTTCCATTTCCTAATATCATTTCTCTCATCAATATTCTATATTTTTCAGAGTGCAGCTCTCTGACTCTTTGATTAAGTGTATTCCTAGGTATTTTGTTATTTTTGGTGCAATTGTAAATGAGATTGTGTTCTTAATTTATCTTTCTGCTGTTTCATTATTAGTATATAGAAATGCTACAAATTTCTGTACATTTCTCTGCTTTACTTACTTCAGCTCACCGGTTCCATTCCTGTTGATGCAAATAGTAGGTATTCATCATTTCTCATGGCTGAATAATATTCCATTATATATATGTACCATATCTCCTTTATGGTTTCACTCATGTGGAACATAAGCAATAGAATGGAGGACCATAGGGTAAGGGAGGGAAATCCAAAGGGGGAGAAATCAGAGAGAGAGGTGAACCATGAGAGACTATGGACCCCAAGAAACAATCTGAGGGTTTCAGAAGGGAGGAGGGTGGAGGGAATGGTATTAGAGTGATGGGTTTTTAGGAGGGCACATGCTGTGATGAGCACTGGGTGTTATACTTATCTAATGAACCACTGAACACTACATCAAAAACTAAGTATGTACTATACAGCAGCTAACTGAACATAATAAAAACTTTTTTTTAAAGTTCTGAACATTGATTCTGTATCCTATGACTTCACTGAATTTGTTTATCAGTTTTAGCAGTTTTGGGGTCGAGTCTTTTGGGTTTTCTATATATAGTGTCATGTCATCAGCAAATAGTGAAAGTTTTCCTTGTGCCTCACAAATTTGGATGCCTTTTATTTCTTTTGTGTTGTTGTCTGATTGCTGTGGTTAGCACTTCTAATACTACGTTGAATAAAAGTAGTGACAGTAGCTATCCTTGTGTTGTTCCTGACCTAGAGGAAAAGATCTCAGTGTTTCTGCATCAGGGATATTGTTAGCTATGGGTTTTACATATAAGGTCTTCATTATTTTGAGATATATTCCCTCTAATGCTACTTTGTTGAGGGTTTTTGTCAAGAATGGATGTTATACTTTGTCAAATGTTTTTCTGTGTCTGTTGAAATGACTATATGGTTTTTATCCTTCCTCTTATTGATGTGATGTATCATGTAGATTGATTTACAAATATTGAACCATGTTGGCATCCAAGGAACAAATCCCACTTGATCGTGGTGAATTTTTTTAAGTGTATTGTTGGGTTTGGTTTGCCAATATTTTGCTGAGGATTTTTCATTTATGTTCATTAAGGTTGTTGGCCTGTAGTTCTCTTTTTTGTGGTGTCTTTCTCTAGTTTTGATATCATGGCATGCTGGCCTCATAGAATGAGTTTGGATATTTTCCTTCCTCTTCCATTTTTTGGAAAAGTTTGAGAGTAGGTATTAACTATTCTTTAAATGTTTGATAGAATTTGCCTATGAAGCCATCTGGTCCTGAACTTTTCTTCATTGGGAGTTCTTTGATTATGGATTCAATTTCATTGTTGGTAATTGATGTGTTTAAATTTTCTATTTCCTCTTGTTTTAATTTTGGTAGGTTATATGTTTCTAGGAATTTATCCATTTCTTCTAGGTTATCCAGTTTTTTGGTATATAATTTTTCACAAGGTTCTCTTATAATCTTTTGTATTTGTTTGGTGTTGGTTTACTTCTCCTCTTTCATTTGTGATTTTGTTTGAGTCATCTGTTTTGGGATTTTTGTTGTTGTTTTTGTTGTTTTGATGACTCTGGCTAGAGGTTAAACAATATTTTGATCTTTTCAAAGACTCAGCTCCTGGCTTCTTTGTTCCTTGTTGTTTGTTTCTATATAATTTATTTTTGCTCTAATCTTTATTTTTTCTTTCCTTTTGCTGGTTTTGAGTTTTGCTTGTCCTTCTTTTGTTAGGTCCTTTAAGTGTATGGTTAGACTATTTATTTGAGGTTTTTCTTGTTTCTTTAGATAGGGCTGTAGTGCCATAAACTTTCCTTTTAGAATGACTTTCTGCATCCCAAAGATTTTGGACTATGGTGTTTTTAGTTTCATTTTTCTTCATGTAATTTTTGTTTTTTTCTTTGATTTCTTGGTGACTCATTCATTGTTTAATATCATGCTATTCAACCTTCATGTATTTGTGCTCTTTCCAGATTTTTTCTTATAGTTGATTTCTAGTTTCATAGTATAATTAGAAAAGATGTATGATGTGACTTTGATCTTTTGGATTTATTGAGATTTTATTTCTGGCCTAATATGTGACCTATCTTGGAGAATGTTTTATGTGCATTTGTAAAGAATGTGTATTCTGCTGTTTTAGGATGAAATGTCCTGAATATGTCTGTTAAACCCATCTGGTTAGTGTGTCATTCAAAGTCACTGTTCCTTGTTGATTTTCTGTTCAGATGATCTGTGCATTAATGTAAGTGAGGTGTTAAAGTCTCCCACTATTATTGTATTACTACTGATTAGTTCCTTTATATTTGTTATTAACTGTTTTATGTACTTAGGTACTCCCATGTTAGGTGCATAAATATTTAGAATTGTTATATCTTCTTGTTGGATTATCCTTTTTTATTATATAGGGTCTTTCTTTGTCTCTTTTTATAGTCTGTTTTAATGTCTATTTTGATTGATATAAGTATTGCTATGCCAGCTTTCTTTTGATAGCCATTTGCATAATAAGTATTTCTCCATCCCCTCATTCCTCACTTTCAAATTGTGTATGTCTTTAGGTCTGAAATGAGTCACTTATGGGTGGCATATAGATGGATCTTGCTTTATTTTTTAACCATTTTGTCACCTTATGTCTTTTGTTTGAAACATTTAGTCTACATTCATGTTTAAAGTAATTATTATTAAGTATGCATTTATTACCATTTTGTAACTTTTTTGTAGTATCAAGTTTTTATTTAAATTCCAGAATAAATGAAACAAGATGGGATCAGGAGGAAGACAAACCAAAAGAGGCTCTTAATGTCATAAAACAAACTGAAGGGGGTGGGGGGAGGAGTGTTGGGAGAGGATGGTGGGGTTACATTATATGTTTAAATAAAAATAAACATTTTTTTAAAAAGGAAAAAAAAGAAAAAAGGTAAAATAAATTCCAGTTAACATAAAGTGTAATATTAGCTTCAGTAGAATTATTGATTCATCACCTATATACAACACCCAGTGTTCATCACAACCAGTGCTCTCCTTAATTCCTATCTCCCATTTAATAAATCCCCTACCCACCTCCCTTCCAGCAACCCTGTTTGTTCTCTATAGTTAAGAGTCTGTTTTATGATTTGTCTCTCTCTTTCCCCCATTTTCATCTGTTTTATTTCTTAAATTCCACATATGAGTGAAATCACACGGTATTTGTCATTCTCTGACTTATTTTGCTTAGCATAATATACTCTAGCTCCACCCATGTCATTGCAAATGGAAAGATTTCATTCTTTTTTAAATTTTTAAAAAATTTTAAAGATTTTATTTATGTATTTATTAATTGGGGAGAGAGTGTATGGGAATGAGAGAGAAAGGGAGAGAGAGTCTGAAGCAGACTCCATACTGAGCACAGAGTTCGACATGGGGCTCAATCCCACAACCGTGAGATCATGACCTGAGCCAAAACCAAGAGGCGGATGCTTAACCAACTGAGCCGCCCAGGCACCCCAAGATTTCATTCTTTTGATGGTTGAGTAATATTCAGTATGTGTGTGTGTGTGTGCATACATACACATGAAGATGTGATATATATACATAGACACACACACACACACACACACATCTGTATGTTCTAGGTTATCCTAAACAACTTCTTTATCCATTCATCAGTTGATTGACATCTGGGCTCTTTCCATAATTTGGCTATTGTAGATAATGTTGCTATTAACATTGGGGTACCTATGTCCCTTGGAATCAATATTTTTTGTTGTTTTTGTAGTTATCTGATTGTTTCTTCTCTTGCTCTCTTTTCTCATGGTTTATTGGCTTTCTTTAGTGATATACCTGGATTCCTTTGTCTTTCTTTTTCCTTATCTATTACTGTTTTTTTATGTGTGGTTATTACCATTAGATTTGTATATAACATTTTCTGCACATAGCAGTCTATATTAAGTTGATGGCTACTTAAATTTGAGCCCATTTTTTTTGTATACCATATATCAAACACTACCACATTTTTAGTATATGCTGTCACACTTTACATCATTTTATATTGTGAATTCCTTGACTGATTTTTACAGATATTCTTACTGCTTTTGTATTTCCTACTTTTCTTAGTCCTACTTATGGTAGGTCTTTCCTTTCCACTCAGAGTCCCTTTTAGCATTTCTTGCAGAGCTAGTTTAGTGGTCATGAACTCCTCTAACTTTTGTTTGTCTGAGAAACTCTTTATCTTTCCTTATATTCTGAATGATAACCTTGCTGGATAGAGTACTCTCGGCCGCAGACTTTTTTCTTTTTAGCACTTTGAATATATCATGCTACTTTCTTCTGGCCTGCAAAGTTTGTGCTGAAAACCTGCTGATAGCCTTGTGGAGATGTCCCTTGTGGAGATGTAACTGTCTTTTTTTCTCTTGCTCTTTAAAAATTCTCTTTATCACTAATTTTTGCCATTTTAATTACTATGTGTCTTGTTGTAAACCTATGTGGGTTGATTTTTTTGGAGGTTCTCTGTGTCTCCTGGATCTAGATGTGTTTCCTTCCCCAGGGAAGTTTTCAGCTATGATTTCTACAATTAAATTTTCTGTCTCCTTTTCTCTCTTCTTCATCTGGGAACCCTATTATACAAATGTTATTATGCCTGATGGAGTTGATGAGTTTCCTAAGTCTATTCTCATTTTGCATAATCTCTTTTTTTTTCAACTGCTTAGCTTGATTATTTTCCCTTACTCTGTCCTCCAGGTTGGTAATTCATTCCTCTGCCTGTTATTTATTCCATCTGGTATATTTTTAATTTTGTTTATTGTGTTCCTCATCTCCAATTTTTTTATATTCTCTATTTCTTTGTTAAGGGTCTCACTTGTGTCCTCACTATTTTCTCAAGCCCAGTGAATATCTTTATAATCATTACCTTAAATTTTCTATCAGCCCCATTACTTATATCCATTTCATTTAGGTCTCTTGTTATGATTTTTTTCCTCACTCTCTCATTTGGGACATATTTTGTCTCCTTATTTTGTCTAGTTATCTATGTCTGTTTCTCTGCGTCAGGAATGTCAGGTACATCTCCTATTCTTGATAATGGCCTTATGAAGAAGAGGTCCTATGGTGCCCTGTAGTGCAGTGTCTCCTGTTCACCAGGGCTGCCATTTCAGAGGTGTCTCCTATGTGTGTTGCATGTGTTCCACTGTTTTGTCCTGGACACCTTTTCTTTCAGTGCAGCCATCTGCAGAGGCTTTTTTTTGCCTGTTGTGGGCAGTGTTTGGCCCCCAGCTGGGGTGGGGTGTACAGTCTTAACAAGGTACATGCTGGTTTTCTTATAAAATGAAACCTGCTGCTGCCACTGAGACTGAGGCCATGTGGGCAGGCTATACAATTTTAATAAGGTGCACCTTAGGCTTCTGCTGGGCCTGCTGCTGCCAATGCTGGGACCCAGGCCCTGCAAAATGTGTAGGCTGGGAAAGGCAGTGTTGGCAAGACTTGTACTGGTCTTCTGAGGGAGGAAACCTGCAACACTGGGACTGAGGCAAGAATGAGGAATGAGGCAAGCTGGGAAAGACAGTGTTGGCAAGGCTTGCACTGGTCTTCTGAGGGAGGAAACCAGCAACACTGGGACTAAGGCAAAAATGACTGGATAAGCTGGATCTGCCAAAGTGCATGGGGTAGGGCTTGGTGTGAGCAAGTTATATAGCTGGTTCCTGCAGGTAGCCATGTGTTTATGCTGGGCAAGTGGGGAAGGAAATGGTGCCTGTTCCTGGGTGGCCATGGTGGGGCTAGGGTAGTGGATATTCTCTCTAGGGACAGGCTCTGAAATGAGTAAACTACTCCCCCTCCCTCCCATATGCCCCCAGGCATTTTTCAAACTCCTGCTTCTCTGTTGTATCTTCACAAGCAGTTTGTCATACCATTTTTTTAAAGGGCAGGGGCTCAGCTTCCTATCACCCATTGTCCTGGCTCTTCTAGAGCTGAGATTGCTGATTTTTAAAATTCCAGGCTTTAAATCTCGCTACTTAGAAGAACTCATAAAATTCAGCCCCTCTAGTTTTCAAAATCATGTGTTCTGAGGATTCATCTCTATGCAGGCTCCCCATTGTGACAGTGTTTCTTGCTTTTCTCCACACTCACAGCTCCCTCCCCGTAATTATGGCCACAGCCATTTTCACTCCGCACAATGTCTCTGCCCTTCCCATCCTGTTTAATGTGGCCTCTTTTCTACCTTGAGTTGTGGAGTTTGTTCTGCCGATCTTCAGGTCATTTTCTGGGTTATTTACACTGATGTGAATGTTATTTAGTTGTATCCATGGGGAGGTGAACTTAAGGTCATCTTACTTTGCCATCTTGGCCCCCCATCAGCTCCCAACTATGATTTTAGAATTGTCTTTTTTTTTTCCTAAAATGTTTTGTTTTATACATTTTGAATCTGTGTTATTATGATCATATGGATCTTGTATTATATCTTCCTATCAGATAGCCCCTTTATTATCATGAAATAAAAACTATTTCAAGTGATGTTTCTTGACTTAAAGGATCCTTCATCTAATATTTGTATAGCTATATCAGGTTTTTTTAATTAATTTTCACATGGTTTATATATTTTTAATCCTTTACTTTTGATCTTTCTGTGTTCTTATATTTTAAATGTGACTCCTGTGAGGAAGATAAAGTTAGGTTTCTTATCATCCAGTCTGACAATCCTCTGCTAAGTATATCAGTAACTACTGATATAGTATGGTTTACATACAAATTTACTATAGGTTTTCTACTTGACCCATATAATTTTTGTTCCTTTCTTTTTGTCCTTTCTTTTCTTCTTATAGATTTGTCAAATAATTTTTATCAATCAATATTTTCTATCTATTAACTTGTTAGTTATACTTCATTTATAATTTTTTAGAGACAAAACAAGTATTCCTAACTTATTCAGTCTAACAAAATGCATTACCTTACCACTTCTCTGAAACTGGTGGCAGCTTAGAATCTTTGAATTCTATTTATCAACCCCCACCTTCAAGTTATCAGTGTTACGTATTTTAGTTCCATATACATCTTTTAAATTCCAAAAGACATTACAATTGTTGCTTTGTATAATACATATTTATTTATATTTATCCACATTTCTGTTTCTTTTCTTCCCATCTTATATTTTATATTTCCATGCAAGATCATTTTTCTTCTGGCAAAGAACTCCCTTTCATTATTTTCACATAACCCTGTTGCCAGCAAATTCCCTTAGTTTCCATTTGGTTCAAAAATTTTATTTCACCATCATTTTAGGAGTGTATTTTACTAGGCTAGGCTTCTAGACTGTTTCTTTCATCGCTCTAAAGATGCCAGTACATTACATTCTGTGTTTCACTATTTCTGCTGAGAAGTCAGCTGTCATTTTTATTGTTGTTTGCTTGTAGATAATGTGCCTTTTTTTCCCTTCTGGCTGCTTTGAAGATTTTTACTGTCTTTGGTTTTCAGCAGTTTTACTATGATATGCCTGGTTGTGATTTTCTTTGTGTTTCTCTTGCTTGAGTTTCTCTGACCTTCTTGAATATGGAGATTGATATTCATAAGTTTTCACAAATGCTCATTCGATACTTTTTGAATATTGATTTTGTCTCATTCCTTTTTCTTTTCTTCTCCTTTTGAAACTATAATTATAGAAATAATAGGCCCTATGAATGTGTTCCCATATGTCTCCTGTGCTGCACATGTTTCCTTTTATTCCTTTTGGCATTTGACTTGTCTTCTAGTTAACTAATTCTGTGTTTGGCTGTGTCTAATCTGCTGCTGAAACCACCCATCTAATTATTAATTTCAGATATTATATTTTTTTAGTTTCACCAAATCCGTTGGCTCTTTATAATTTACATTTCTTAGTTCTGAATCTTTTCATTTATTCTGTCTACCTTGTCTCCATTTTATTTAACATATTAATTATGATTAATCTAAAACCCCCTGTGTGCTACCACCAATATATGAATCCTATGTGTTTCTGTTTCTCTTCAGGTCTTAAAATCTACTTTGATATTAGTATAACTTTACCAGTCATCTTTTGGTTAGTGTTTTTACATAGTTTCTTCTGTATTATTTTTCTTTCAACCTTTCTGTGTTCTTATATTTAATATATGTAAGTAGCACATAATTGGTTTTCTTTTTCATACTGGCAATATTAATGTCTAGATTATGGAGTTATATTTTCTTGGTTCTTTCAATGGTTAATTTTTAAATTTAATTAATTTTAATCAATTCAAGTACTCAACATTGTGTATTTAGAAAAAGAAAAGGAAGAGGGGTCCCACTTGCTGTTGTCTTCCACGTGAGAGGAATCCCCTGCTCTCTCTTCGGTAGATATATTAAAGGGCTGACCATCTCAATCCAACCAAGGACTTAAGTAGGTTACAGTTGTTTCTGTAGTCAAATCTCATATAGAATCAGTATATTTCTCACGAATCCTTATTTTCTGATTGAGAACCTTATTTTCTGATTGAGAATTCTGAGGTCTCAAACTCCTCAGCTTTGAAAGTCTGCAGGAGATCTGGGGTTTCCAGCCTAGATCTCCAGCCTCAGCCCAGACAGCTTCAACCTGGTACCTGTCCTAAGGAGGACACAGGCGGTAATCTTGAGGCAGATTCCTTCAAGTGGTGGATCTTTGGAGACTGCAGATATTTCTCTCTGGCTTTCAAAAAGTTATTGTTTTAACTTTTTAGTCATGCACTCAGCTTGCAGTTGTGCACTTGAGAGTTGTCCTCTCAAGTTTTTCATCTCTCCTGAAGACCCACACAACTACTAAAACTTCACTGGTTTCCTCTGCTCCTGTGTATGGTCTCTTTTTGGTCCAAGTCTGATTCTCAGCTTACAGTCAGTATTGGCAGATGGTCCCAGAGAAGAGGAGAACATCAGCTCATTCCACAACAGTACCGTTTTTCTGAAATTTTAGTTCATTTACTCCTCATGGCTCTCACAGTTTTCCTATGCTGTGATTCTTTAAAAAAAAAAAAAAATCCAGGCTTTTCTGTTGATAGTATGAGAGTACTGGTCTACCATAACTTATGGCATACTACCCAGACTTGGTTTTTTGTTTGTTTGTTTTAATACCATTGGAAAGGAAAATCCCTGCCCCCAGGACAATAGTATCTACCAGGATTGTTGGCTTCAACACTGCTGATGGGAATCTTCAGCATAGTATGTTTTTCCTCTCAAATATTAGTCATAAGCATGTCAAAGCTATTCTCTTTATCTTGAGAAAAAGGAAAAATTTGGCCCTAGATTCTTTTTTTAAGATTTTATTTATTTATTTGATAGACAGAGATCACAAGTTGGCAGAGAAGCAGGCAGAGAGAGAGGAGGAAGGAGGCTCCCTGACGAGCAGAGAGCCCAATGTGGGGCTCAATCCGAGACCCTGGGATCATGACCTGAGCTGAAAGCAGAGGCTTTAACCCATTGAGTCACCCAGGCACCCCTGACCCTGGATTCTTAACAGAGATTATCAAGGAAGGAGGGATGTACTCAGGGGTAATGCCAATTTTAAATGAGGTAGCAAAAGGTGTATTGGAGAGGAATTTTAAAGTTGCAGTTTGACACTGGGCTCTGCCTTTTATTGGATAATGTTGAACAAGTCATTCACTTTTCTCAGTCTCAGTTTCCTGGAATTTGAAATAAGGTTTGTTTGACTCTAAAACCTCTATTTTACTCACTGCACTGATGCTGTCACAGTTGCACATAGGGGATCCCAGACTGTCTGTCTGTCTGTTTGAAACAGATCCTAATAAAATGGAAGTCTTCAAAGAGAATTGTGGCTTTCTGGCTGCCATGAGAAATAGCTAATTGTCCTCTGAAATTATTTCATCAGTGCTAGAGTAGAATGAAAATGAGAAGACTCAAGATTAGGGAAAGACAAAAAGGGCTAAGGACAGTCAAGATCTACCTTCTCTATCCTTCCATCTAAGAGGGCTGAAAATCTGCAAGTTGAGGGTCCTTGAGCTGAACAAAGGATTCCCCAAGATCCCATGGTTCTGGGGAACAGAAACCATTATAAGATGCCATGGAAAGGAGGCCACGGAACTGAGAGGGTGTGAGGACAAGGCATGACATAGCCTGAGGGCCTATGTCAATTCATCACCACTCTTTTGACCTAGTTTAGGGACTATCAGTCTGGTGACATCTAAGAAAGAAATCTAACACATAAACACAAATTGGGGGGAGGATAGCAGAGCTATTTGGGACAGAAGACAAATTAAGAAATAGGAAGTTTTCCCTATGGATTTTAGCATGTTTCTTCTCTACTTCTGTATTTGAGCAATGCCCTGATTCTTTTTTTTTTTTTTTTTTTTTAACCAGACTGTCAGGGTATTTGAACACAAGATGACAGAGACTCAACTCCAGTTTCATTAATTCCATCTGGGACAGAGGGGATAAAGTAGGTCCTGGGCTTGTCCCTTCATAGAGGAATTGATTACATTCTGACTGATTCTGATATGAGTGAAGAACTAAAGTCTTCCAGGAATGCTAGAACTAGTCTCAATATTGAGCTTGTTCCCTTAATGGGTCCCCCGCACCCTGCTGCCCAAAGAACTCACATGAACTCCTGAGTCTTCATTCACCTTCTGAGCTAGAATAAGGGAGACTGATGGTCCTGAAAGACAAAAGGCCCATCATGTAAAACAAGAAAACTGATCAAGGCCAAAACGGGTTGAATCAAATTAGTCAGTTCCCTAATAGGGGTCAAAAATGAGACTGAGCAATCCTTCGAAGGATATTTTGAGAAAACTGTCTCTTTCTAAGCTAAAAATTCTGAGAACTATGCATTTTGCAAGTGTTATATCATTTTATCATCCTAACAACAAATTGGGGAAATACTATATTGTTATCCACATTTAATTCTGTGCTCCAGATACTGGTTTTGATACTTAGCACTATGCTGGCCCTACTAACCTCTCTCAGGCTTATAGTAACTGACCTCTTAGAAAACTGCCCAGACTCTTTCTGTAGCAGGTAAGTCTCTGCCCTGTGGTCTCCTTCATTTTAATGTCTCTGATATCTTTGACTCCTGGGCTTCTTCCTGTGTAAAAGTTGGATTAAGTGGCTCCAAGGGCTTCTCCCAGTTGTATCATTTGGTGACTCTAGTACCATCCACCCCTCCATAATCTTGGTTTCCATTACTTAGAGCCTTCTTGTTTCTCTATAAGCAAACACCTACAGAGTCTTGTCCTTCTCACAAAATTTTCACAGATCTCTCCTTGAATTCTCACAGACCCCTGTAGGCAGAAGCACTAATTCCTTTTTAGAGACAAGTAAACTCAAGCTGAGAAATGTAAGTGAACTTTTCCTGGGTTTGCCAACTTTAAAGGTCCTGCTCTCCACCCCACCCCACACAGCCTCTCTCACTGCCCTTCTCCCTCTATCCACCCTGTTTTTCTTCTTGCTGATACACTGGGCCAAACCCAGAACTCAGGTTTTGCTCTCTGCTTGTTTCCCAGGAAACCAGGCCATCAGGGAGTTCACCCAATTACATGGTTCCAATTACTATTTGTTGAGAGATAATCTTTACTCCCAGCTCTTAACCAACATGTGTTCTCCTATCTACATGCAATGCCACTTATGATTTTGTGGGCATTTTTCCTTTCCTAAGGTATTTTCTCCATACATCCACATATTTTGTAAGTGCGTTGGTATAAAGATAAAAATGTTAGTATAGATTAAAACATTGTCTTTGAAATTTTTTCTCCTGATCATAAAATAAAATCACATTTTTGTGAGCCCCCTTAAAGTATTGTAGGCCTTGGGCAATGTAATAGCGTGTCTTTGTCTTTACATAATGAAAAACTGGCCTTACATACATGATTCTTCTGAGACTGCAAAATAACCATCTACAAGAGTTAATCAGAACAAACCTGCAGCCTGGGCAATAAATAGTTCTTGTTTCCACCAACTAGGGTAGAAAATCTCTTAATTCTTAGGGCATGCAGTAGGAGGCTCCTAAGTGGGTTAAGTCTTAGTCCTAGGCTAAATGCTGCTTTGACCCCACCTAAGAAAGCTTAAAAGCAAGTCCTGAAAGGATTAAATGGTTTAGAAGTAACTTAGATATATCACAGAATAAAGCTCAGCAATACTTGTAGAAATACAAAAATATCCAGCACCCAAAAGATAAAATCCACAAGGTCTCTGGCATTTACTCAAATATTACTAGGCACAGCAAAGAAGTCATACAATAAGACCCATAATAGGCACAGTCACTAAACCAAAAGAGACTCAGAAATAACACAGATGACATTGTTAGTAGACAAGGACATTTAAACAGTTATTATAAATGTATTTGATATGTTCAAAAAGCTTAGAGGAAAGATCACACATGTTAGTGGAGACATGGAAGATGAAACCCCCAATCAGATATCAATAAATGAAAATCACAATATCTGAGATGAAAAATACACTATGGGATTAACAACAGATTAAAGACTGTAAAAGAAAACAGTAGTAAACTTGAAGACAATTAGAAAGCAATAGAACAACTGAAACCATCCAAAAAAACCTCAGTGACAAAAAAGGCTGAAAGAATTATCACAGTATTAGGGAGGGGGACATTTAATTGTCACCCCCAAGAAGGGGAGGGGGCAGACACAATATTTTAAGATTTAATGGTAGAAGGTTTGCAAGCTTTGTTAAAAACTATAAACCTGCAGGTTCAAGCACAAGAAACATGAAGAAGATTACACCAAGGCACATCATAATTGTATTAGTTTCCCAAGGCTGCCATAACAAACTACCATAGACGGGATGGCTTAAAACAATAGAAATTTATTCTCTCACAGTTCTGGAAAGTGGAAGTCTGAAACCAAAATGTCATCGGGCCATGCTCTCTGTGATGGCTATAGTGGTAGAACCTTCCTTGCCTGTTCCTAGATTCTGGTGGTTCCCAGAAATTTTTGGCATTCTTTGGCTTTTAGCCACATCACTCCAAACTCTGCCTCCATAATCACATGCAGTTTGTTCTGTGTGTCCCTTTCTTTACATGACATTCTCCTTTCTGTGTATCTGTGTTCAAATTTGTCTCCTCCTATGAGGACAGCAGTCATTGGACCAGGGTTCATCCTAAGTCAATATGACCTCATCTAAACTTGATGACATCTGCAAAGACTATTCCCAAATAAGGT
>ML102199.1:14881-28196 GCA_003697995.1 Taxidea taxus jeffersonii
GGGAGATGACACTCAATGGAAATATAAATCTACCAAATGAAATAAGAACACTAGAAATAGTAACTATGTGGGTAAATATAATTTTTCTCATTATTTAAATCTTTTTATAAAATGTTGTTTAAAGGAAAAATGGGGGTGCCTGGGTGGCTCAGCTGGTTAAGCATCTGACTCTTGATTTTGGCTCAGGTCATAATCTCAAGGTCCTGGGATCAAGCCCTGTATCCAGCTCCAGACTCAACATGGAATCTGCCTTATGTTATCTCTCTCCCTCTCCCTCTGCCCCTTCTCCCCACTCTCTTGCTCTCTCCAATAATAAATAAATAAACAAGCCTTTAAAAAATGAAGCAAAAATAACAACGTGTTGTGGAGTTTATGATGCATGTAGGATAAAATGTATGGTAACAATGGTATAGTAACCAGAAGCAGAGAAATGGAAATACACTCTTTGTAGGCACTTATAGTATACATCCAGTGATATAATATCAATTGAAGTAAATAGTGATAGGTTAAAGATGTGTAAGCCTTAAAGCAAACACTAAAATAATAAAACAAAAATATTACTAATAAACCAACAAAGGAGATGAACTGAGATAAAAATACTCAATGTCCTAAAAGAAGAGAGTAAAACAAAAAGAGGAACAAAGAACAAATGGCAAAGTAAAAGACAAATAGATACATAGAAGATTTTTTTAATTTTAATTTTAATTTTATTTTTTTTATTTTTATATAAACATATAATGTAACCCCACCACCCTCTCCCAACACCCCTCCTCCCCACCCCACTCAGTTTGTTTTATGACATTAAGAGTCTCTTTTGGTTTGTCTCCCCCCCCATCCCATCTTGTTTCATTTATTCTTTTCCTACCCCCTTAACCTCCACCCCCGTTGCATCTCCACTTCCTCATATCAGGGAGATCATATGATACATAGAAGATTTAAACTTAACTATAGAAGCTCACCTGGGTGGCTCAGTCAGTTAAGTCTCTGACTCTTGACCTCAGCTCAGGTCTTGATTATGAGTTAAAGCCCTCCATTTGGCTTCATGCTGGGTACAGAGCCTGCTTAAGATTTTCTCCCTCCATCTCCCTCTGCCCCTCCCTGCCCGACTTGCATGCCCTCTAATTAAATAAGCAAATAATAAATAAATAAATAAACAAACAAACCTAACTATATAAATCATCACATCATTTTAATTTATACCGCAAGTAATGTCACAGATAGATTGACTCAAAAAGCACAACTTAACTATATGCTGCATACAAATTCATTTTATTTTTTTTAAGATTTTATTTATTTATTTGACAGAAAGAGATCACAAATAGGCAGAGAAGCAGGCAGAGAGAGAGGAGGAAGCAGGCTCCCCGCTGAGCAGAGAGCCCGACGCGGGGCTCATGACCTGAGCCGAAGGCAGAGGCTTTAACCCACTGAGTCACCCAGGTGCCCCTACAAGTGACATATCTTTCTAAGAGAATTGCCCAGTTTAGTATTTTGCATAGTGACTTTCAAGAAGGCACTGAGGACATGTTAATGAAGCCTATGCATGACATAAAACTTGGAAAGAGAAACAATATTCCAGATGTCAGAGTCTAAATTAAATTACCTTAACAAACCGAAATGCAGGGCCTAGATAAACAGAATAAAAGTCAACAAAGAATGAATGTAAATTCCTGTAACCAAGATTAAAATGATAATAATGGAGCAAGGGTATAAGAGTATGAATGGAATCCCTGGTTTAAAGGTAGTTCATTTGAAAAATACTTGGGCTTTTATTGATCCTCTGGGCCAATGAGATGACTTAGCTCCACTAAGAAAGGATATGATAAAGATTGGAGGACCTGCAAGCCCAATCAAACTCTTTCCTTAGACCAGTGCTGTCTAATAGAACTTTTCTGCAGTAATGGAAATGTTCTAAATTTGCACTATCCAATATAGTAGCCACTTAGCTACTTGAAATGTAGATGGTAGAATGGAGGACTTGGATTTTTAATTATATTTAATTTTAATTAACTTAAAATTAAATGGACATATGTGGCTGGTGGCTACCATGTTAGACAGTACAATCTTAGACAAATGACTTTCATTGCTGGACCTGGGACATCTAGTAGTGGTGGTCAGCAGGTGTGAATTAAGGTTTTAGAAGGGATAAGAAAGTTATTGAGCCTAGAAAATATCACTTGAAGAGAGTCATTTTGTTTTCAAATATCCTCAAGTATCAATATCCTAAGGAAGAGAGTCAGACTTCCTTGGTAGCCCCAGAGGGCAGGACCAGGGCCAATGATCTGAAAACCACAGGAAGAGATTTCTTTCTGATATGTAAATGAATTTGTAGCACTTTCTAATAGTGAAAAAAAGTTGTCTCTTGAGTCCTCAACTTCCTCACCTATAAAACAAGGGCAGTAATTTAAATAATCTATAAGACTCTTCCCCAAACTAAAAAGCTGTAATTTTACATGCCAAGGCACAATATTTAAAAATATTTTTACTTAATTAACATGAACCCTAGAATAGAAGCATCTTTTTATAAGAATTTTCAGAATTAATTGTGGAAGAAAGTTTACCTTCCCTATTGGTATCTTGAAGGTCTTGCCAGGAAATAAATGGCACACTCAACCTAGATAATTAAGAAGATGTTCATATAGGGAATATTTACAAAGTAAACAGGGTTTAGGAGAACTCTAAATAGATGGTGTTATAGGCCATAAGCAGTAACAGCATGGAGCAATTATCACCCATTCTCAGGCAGCCCATGGGGAACTGCTGGGAGAGTAAATACCTTAATCGTTTCCCACCCTCAGTCTCCTACTAGTGCCTTCTGTTGGCCAGACCCAAATTAAAGCAAGACATAAAGGAAGCCTATTGTTTGTTAGAGCCCACTCAGGACTCCTGGGACACAGCAAGATATAGAAGTGTTGTTTGGATCTGAAGGAACAAAATGATATTCAGCATAGGCTGACTTAGACCGTTCAAGCTGCTTTAACAAAAATACCATAGACTGGGTGGCTTAACAGACATTGTCTGTCCAGAACAGACAGTTCTGGAGGCTGAGAAGTCTAAGATCAAGGTGCTGACAGATCTGGTGACTGATGAGGGCCACTTTCCTGGCTTGTAGATAACCACCTTCTTGCTACAACCTCACACAGCCCAGAGAGTGAGCTCCTGTCTCCTTCTCTTCTTATAAGGGCACTAATCCCAACATAAGGGTCCACCCTCATAACTTAATCTAAACCTAATTACTTCCAAAGGCCCCACCTCCTAATTCCATCCCATTGAGGGTTAGGGTTTCAGCTTATAAATTTTGGGAAAACACAACATCTATAGCAATATATAACACTACTTTTTTGTCTTTTGACATTCACATTCACCCTTATCTTTTGTCTGAGTAAAGAGTTCATATTCCCTACACATGAAGTCCCATTAGCAAATTTTTCATGTCATTTTTGTCATAACTTCATATAAGGTAATGAGGTAAAATGGAGAGGAAAGAGGACAATTGATGTACCTAAAACATAACATGAGGGGCACCTGGGTGGCTCAGTGGGTTAAGCTGCTGCCTTCAGCTCAGGTCCTGATCTCAGGGTCCTGGGATCAAGCCCCGCATCCGGCTCTCTGCTCAGCAAGGAGCCTGCTTCTCTCTCTCTCTCTGCCTACTTGTGATCTCTCTCTCAGTCAAACAAATAAATAAAATCTTTAAAAAAAGTATATGAAAACTAAGTTGATACAATTTCCTTCTTGTACCACCCATTTCATGGCCCCCCTTTTTCTCTGCCAGCAAATCAGATGGGTAGAGTTCTTTGCCTGCGGGTGATCCAAACCTACTCCTGTTAGGGCTGGGGTCCACACATAATCCTTGCACCCCTTGTTTTCTCCTTGAAAGTTGAGATCATTCATCTTGATTAGGACAGGAACTCCCTTATACTTCTATTGTTTCATTACCACAAGAAGCAAAAAATGCCCAGGGGAGAGTTTCTACTCCATTTTCAAAGGGAATCATGAATGTGTTTTCTAATAGAAACATTGATCCCTTGGGCACTAGAAACTTCAGCCTATTGAGTCAAAAGTCTTGAGGATATGAAGCAAAAATTTCTCCAGTGGATTACTTAGTGCTATAGTGAGACCGATCACTCCCACTTCCATGTCTTGGTTCCTGGACTATACCTTCTGGCTCAAGGACAGATGGTAACAAATATTGGATACAGATCTAAGTCATACATCATGTCCAAAAAAAATCTCAACTTGATAGAAGGTTGCCACTCAGATGATACAGTAACACATAAAGTGACACATATAGTAATAATTCCACAGTTTTGTCAAGCCAACTGCTTCTGAGTGATCGGGAATGTGGTAAGATCAGTTAATTCTATGAGCGGAAACTCATTCCACACTTCTTCCAGTATGAAATATGTCCTCTGATTGGAGGAGTTGCTGTGGAGCATTATATCGTAACTATAGACAAGGCATCTGGTAATTCCACATATAGAGTGATTAAAGGAGTTCTATGAATAGTAATACAAATGAATATATGGAGTATGTGTCCACCCTGTAAGCATAAATCATAATCTACTCCAATACAAAAGATGCAAAATAATTATAATGGACCAGGTCGTGATAAAATATTGTGATAAAAGGTACACAAAGGATATTCTCCTTTGGCAACTCAGCACTGGGGGGGGGGGGGGTGGTGGTAACCAGACCAGACTTAGTGAGTCTATGTTTCTGAGTTCATGCACACCTTCCATTTCCACCCTGTGGCCATTGTGCTTGTGAGCTCATTAAGCAAGATCATTTGGTTGAGACTCACAGGATGGAGAAATCTTACCACCTGCCTACTGACTCTGAAGTGGATGACTTCTGATGGACATTTATGTGGAACATAAGTACTTCCATAGTTGTGCCCAATCTAAGAGATTTACCCATATCATTTCCCCCTAGACCTCACTGTTCATTATCTTTCAGTGACCATTCCCTGACCATTAGCCACTGCTCATGAATCAATATAGATACATATCTCTGGCTACCTCTCCTTCTGTATAAGTACATAACCAAATGCACTGCTCAAATTTCATCCCCTGGGAGAATTTTCTCACCACTGTCATCCAGGCAAACCAAGGGATGCTACAAAGTGGCAGCTATCTGCTTCTGGCTATAGCCAGCTTATAGTAAGAGCTACCTATAAACCAGACCCACAGTTTTCTCCTTCCTATTCAGTCATAGGAAGTTCCCTATGGGGCCATAGGGTGGACAAAAGGAAACGTAATGATGAAATTGAAGTAAGTATCATGTGAGTCTGAGTCACCTGTCTTGCAGTTTATTCACACTTTCTAAAATTGCTCCTGGGCCCAATCTCATGTGCATAATCTCCACTTAAAAATAAATTATTGCTGTGCACATTCAATTCTGTGGTTCAGACAATCAGATGGTACCTCGGTTATGATGGATAGCATGAATTGCCTACTTCTCTACCTGGGCCTAATAGCAAGTCAGGGGTTAGTTTTCAATGGAGAAGGGAGGAGGGCATAGCTTTATTCCTCAAACCCTAGGGTCTGCACTGTGATTCTCCTACTAGGGTTTGCCAAAATTTCTATCCAACATCTCTATTTGCCACACGTATATTCAATCCATTAGGACTGCTGTTGGCGAGATGGCTTGTATGTTAGCTTAGATCTGAAGAGACTTTTCTTGCTCTGGGTCCATCTCAAATCTGGTGGGTTATCCAGGGTTAGCCACAGTTCAAATGAGCCCACCCAAACATGGTTATCTGTTGCTTCCCAAAGCCAAAGAGGTCCACTAAATATTGTGTACCTTTTATCACAATGGGTAGTCCAAGTGCCAGTGACCTGCCTCTCTTGCTCCAGACACCAAACACTTAGAAACTTAGCCAATGTGGCAATCCCTGAACTTTTAGGAGTAAAATCTCTCACTGTCTAGGCTGCTTGTTTCTTCCTGCTTGCCAAGTCCAATGCATCTAATGTCATCAATGCAATGGATCAGTTGTTGTTCTGTGAGATGCCAGGATGATCAAGGTCTCTTTGTATGATGTAAAGTAGAATTGGCACAGCCTTGAGACAGGACAACAAAGACATAGTGATGACCTTACTATGTGAAGGCAAACTGCTTCTGATGGTCTTTACTCATAGGGATAGAGAAGAAAATATTTGCTTGGCAAATAGCTACATCGGAGGTGCCAATGATGATATTATTAATCGTTCCAGTAAGTATGCTATATCTGGCACATTATTAAGTGTGTAATAATCTACATTCATTTCCCAAGACCTATCTAGACTTAGCATCTGCCAAATGGGAACAAAACGGGGGCATATGCCAATCTCAACCTCTAATTCATTAAATTTTATATTTTAAATTCCCTCAGAGATATTTTTTCTTCACTCAACTAGGATTGAGGAAGCCTGGGGATCTTTATTTCATGAATCAGGGAACTAAAATGGGGATTTTGTCACATATTAGGTATGTCTATTGCTATTGTGTTTTAATAGGTTTTATAATTTAGGTGTAGTAGAGTCAACAGAACATGAGATGACTGCCATTATAATGAGAATTTGTTATTCACAGAGTCTATGAGGAAGAGGCATGCCATGCAATGCCAGCCATGCCATGCCATGGGGAGGCTACCAGGGTAAGCCTCAGTGTCTGACAGAAGACAGAGGGACAGGGGGGACTGTAGGCAAGAGTCTTTATTGTGGTTCCCAAAGGCAGGAAGGGGTGAATCAGGGTAGGCAGATTTAGAATTAGCTCATTTTAATAATCTTAGCAGGCACTGGGGCACAAGAGCTGTCCCTAGTTGTCTGGCACCTGGTGATCTTGGGGTGTTTAGGGGAGGTAGATAATGGTCTGGAGTGTAAGAGCCTAATAAAGGAGGTCAATGGGGATATGAACTCTGGATTGGTTTATATCTGGAAAATTACCTCTGGGAGGAGAACTTCCCCCAGGGAGAAGCAGAGTGACAAGGGAGGCAGGAAGCCAAGGCAAGGTGGCTTGGGCATATTATCGGGTTGCCCAAACAAGGTATATCTAACATATGTATGCAGGGAATGTTAAAGCATCAAGTTTACAGAAGCTAGAAACATAGCCAATACATATTAGGCATACTGGGAGTGAAGAAAGAACCTCAAGTATGTTATTCAGACCCATTAGACCCACTGTGAGATAGACTTGGAACAACATGCATTCGATCAGTTGGTCTTTATAACCTCCCACCCTGCCCAGGAGACCATGGTGGCAGATGTCCCAACGCATCAGTTTTATAACCAGTAAATGATAACTCCAAGGAGACCTGGGTTATTTCCACTTCTTGAATAGAGTCACTTGGGTAAAAGGCCTTCAGTTGCCTCTGGGGAAGGCTTAGAGCAAGATTCAAAGTATATACCTCTTGATATGCTGTGGAGGTCCTTCCGCAAAAGGACTTGGCTTCCTTGTCATTTTTTATTATGTTCTGGTATAACTATAGAAAAAAGTCGGTCTGAGTTTAACCCAAACTCATGATGCGTCATCTGCATTTCCCTTTTGCATCACTCAGATCATTATTCAGTTCTTGGGGGATACATTTGTGCTCAGCTGTCACTACAAGGACACATCTCCTTATGTGCCTCCTTCAAATGTCACCCCGGAACTTCCTTTGCTCCATCTTTCCCAGATCTCCATATGTCAGAACACCCCAGCATTTAATCCTCTGACCTCCTCTCCCCCTCTACATTCCTTCCCAGATGATCTAAACTAGTTTCACACCTCAAATGTCATCTATGTACTGGTGGTTCTTATATTTGTCTTTCTCAGATCCCTCCTGGGCCCCAGAACTGCACAGCAAACTGCCCTCCCTCACATTTCCATGAGGATACATGAGAAGCCCTTCAAATTTTGTGTGGCCAAAATGGATTCACTCACTGATCTCTCCTCTGTCCATTCCTTCACAAGGAAATAACTCTACCTTCCCTCTAGTTGCTCAGCCTATACCAAAAAAAAAAAAAGGAGAAATTTATAAATCCTCCAATGGCTGTCAATTTATCAAATTAAAAAAATAAACAAACAAGTTCCATTAACCTGTCCTTCCAAGGTTCTACATGACCCAGCTCTTCCTACCTCTCAGATACCTCTCTCTAATACTCTTCCTCATTTATAGTATTCCAGCTCCACTGGCTTCTCTATTTCTCAAATACTATAAACTTCTCCCTGTCATGGGCCATTTATACTTTCTGGCTCTTCTATGTGGGAAGGTTTTCCTGGAGGCAACTAAAATGGGGTTGCTGAGACTGATTAGGCATATCGATCCCATGTATGTATTCTTCCCTTTAATAACATTTTTTAATAGAAGTATTTAACAGAAGTATAGTTGATACACAATAGTACATTAGTTTCAGGTGCACAATACAGTGATTGGACAACTCTATACACTCTGCTGTGCTCATCACAAGTGTAGCTACCATCTGCCACCATACAACACTATTACAACATCATGGGCTGTGTTCCCTGTGCTGTACTTTCATTCCTGTGACTTATTCTTTCCATAATTGGAAGTCTTTACCTCTCACTGCCTTTCACCCATTTTGATCATTCCTGTACCCTCGGGCAACCACTAGTTTGTTCTCTGTATTTATGGGTCTGTTTCTGCTTTTTGTTTCTTTATCCATTTGCTTTTTTTTTTAAGATTCCACATATGAGTAAAATCACAGGGTATTTTCTCTCTCTCTCTCTCTCTGACTTATTTCATCAGCACAGTATCCTCTAGGTCTGTCCATGTTGTTGCAAATGATAAGATCTCATCATTTTTTACAGCTGTGGTGTTTAACATTCCGTTGTGTGTGTAAGTGTGTGTGTACACACCAATCACATCCTCCTCATCATTCATCTATTGATGTACACTTAGGTTGCTTCTGTATCTAGGCCATTATAAATGATGTTTTGATAAACAAAGGGATATATTATACCTTTTTAAAATTTGAGAGAGACAGCATGAACGTTGTGGAGGGGCAGAGGAAGAGGGAGAAGCACACTCTCTGCTGAGCACAGAGCCTGATGTGGGGCTCGATCCCAGCACCCTGAGATCATGACCTGAGTCAAAGGCAGACACTTAGCCAACTGAGCCACCCAGGCGCCCCTATATATATATATATATATATATATATATATATATATATATATCTTTTTGAATTAGTGTTTTTATTTTCTTTGGGTAAATACCTCGTAGTGGAATTACTGGATCATATGGTATTTCTATTTTTAATTTTTTCACAGTGCCTTAGGGCACAGAGGAAATCCAAGAAGGAAAAGAAACATGCTAAATGCATGGGGAACAATGTATTTCATAATCGTCTCCTGCTCCCAAAGCTCTTCTCTCCTCCCTTATGTTTGTGTTTTTCCTTTGCATCATTCAGTTAACTTGTTTCTCCACCCCCAGAGGCCTTCCCTGACCAATGTAGCCCAAACTTCTCTGTAGGTAACTTCCCAGCCCCTAGACCAACTTACCCTATCCTCTCCATCATCTTCACATCACTTGTCAGGACCTGTGATTATCTTATTTGTTCATGCAATTGCAGGTTGATTGCTTATGTTCCCACCCCTTGTCTTGAATATAAAGACTCAAGGGCAGGGATTGCACATGTCTGTTCCAATTAGAAGAGCAGGTGATGTGGCAGCTATAACAGGCATGTGGAACAGAGCTATTATCACCAAAGTTACAAGGAACCAGAGGTGTGTACCTGTTTTTCAAAATTTTCAGTCATATTTTCCACTTGGGGGAAAGTCACTGTGAGGCTTTTATCTTACAGTATTACTTAGAAACACCCTGCCTAAAAAGTAAAAGATGAAACACAAGGCAGTTTTTATTAGACTGCAGACTTTTATTAGAACAAGCATTTCTCATAGTTGTAAGCAAAGCATTAGAATTTATCCAACTAACTTTTACCTTTTCCCTGCCCCAGAAGGACAGAAAAGGAGAGAAAGCCCCTTGCACATCTAGGATCAGTCGAGCAAAATATTGCAGTGAATGATTCATTGAGGCTATAAATGTTTGCAGATTTTAAGGCACTGGAGGGCAGCAGGGCATGCGAGGTGGGACAGGGCACAGCTCTCATGTCCAAATACCTTATCCTCTCTGACAATCTCCCAGCTTCCTCCCCGGGTTCCATGGCAGGCACCCAGGACCAATAAGCGGGGAGCACAGCGTGTTCATTATTCTCATTCAGACCCCAAGCAATCCAAAGTCACTGCTGGACTCCCGCTGGAACTTAGTAGAAGATAAACTGCATGCTCTCCACTCGCTATTGCACTTCGTGTAATTAGACCTCATCAAACCAGATTTTCCTGAATGCCTTCGCGCTTTGTGCACTTCAAAAAGCCACTGACCTGAGCCACAGAAGCACTGCCCAATTTGTTGAAAGCATTTTGGCTGTGACTTCAAGGGCTGACCACATGGGGAGAAATTACTTTTTAACACCCAGTGGACAGGACACTCCGGTGCCCCCGAGGCCGCAGTACCCATCGGGGTTCTTGCTCAGGTACTGTTGATGGTAATCCTCCGCGTAGTAGAAGGTTTGTCCCTCCCGGATGTCGGTCGTGATCGGGCCATAGCCGTGCTCCGAAAGAACCTGGGGGAGAGAAAGGCGCCATGAGGACGGATGCTGGGAAGAGAGGGTCTGAAGGAGGGCTATGGGGTCAGGCCGTGAGGGAGGCAGACGCGGGTGGCTTGGGGTATGCCGTGGGTCCTTGTGGGTGCCGGCTGTGCTGCTTCCCAGCTGGGTTATTCTGGGCAAGCTCCTACTGCCCCTTGCCTCAGGTGGCTGGGGCTGAAATCCAGTTCTCTGACTCTCTAATTTGCGTTCTACCCATGGCATCAGCGCTGCCCCTGGAGCAGGCTGGGAGCCCCGGTGTTGGCCCTGGGGGTCTGTGTGGAAAGACTCCAGGGCTTCCCAGGGGAAACAGCAGGGACATGTGGTTCCCTGGCTGTCCTGGGAAGAAGGGGCCTTCCTGAGGGCACTCGAGCAGGGCTGCGGTAGGAGGGGATGGAGGGGCTGGGGCAGGAGAGGAAGGGAGGGTTGCGGCCCAGCCCAGTGCTGTCCTCTCAGCTGCCAGCTAAGAACAGGCCCCCTGCCACTCACAGGCTGGATCGAGGGACCCCCACTCGCTGTGGTTCTAGGGAGCTCAGGCCTTGCCAGGGGGCCTTGGAGAGCACGGGGTCCCCTGGGTCTGTGCTCTGCCACTCTAGACCAGGGAGCCAGGGGACTGAGGTCAGGGGAGGATGTGGCCTGAGGGCCTTTGTGGGTTCATCACCACCCTCTGTGACCTACTTAATGCCTGGTGGCATCTGCTGCTAGAGAAAGAAACAGACACGGTAAACACAAGTGGGGGAGGAGAGCAGAGCTATTTGGGGCAGGAGACAGATTAAGAAATAGACATTGTTCCCCATGGATCTTAGCGCGTTTCCTTTCCCTTCTGGATTTCAGCTGTGCCCTAATTCTTTCTTGTTGCAGGCGGCTCAGAGCATTTGGGCACAAGGCCACAGAGACTCGACCCCCAGTTTGCGGATTCCATTTGGTCCAGAAATGCCAGGCAGAACCCCGACTTGCGCTCGAATGAGGGATCTGGGCAGTGTTTGACTGTCGGTCCATTGGAGATGGAGTCCTCCCCTCCGCAGAGCAGGGGGACTCCAGTATTAACATTCAGCATGAGTCACTGCTGCCGTTTTTCCCGAGAACTTTCCCCTTCTTCCTGAGTCTCCATCCAGCCCTCTGAGCCAGAATGAGGCAGACTGAGGATCTGACGCCAAGTAGGCCCAGGATGGTAAGGGACAGGATCCTTGCCAAGGCCGGTGGTTGGACCCACCACTCGGAAGCAGCCAGATTCCTTACAGGGGTTAGAAATGAGAACGAGGAGCCATTCTGACTTCAGTTTTGACAATTTTTTGTAAACGAGCAATTAGCGAGGGCTTACCATATGCCACACTCTTTGCAAAGACTTCACAGTGTTAATTTTAGCCTCCTAACAGCCATATGAAGGAAGTACTATTATTATCATCCGTATTTAAAAGTGTGTGTCAGAGATTGTGTCTTGATCCCTGACATTCTCAGCTCACCCTGCAGAAGCTGGAAGCTTGGAAACTACATTTCCCAGATTCTATTGCCAGTGCCACTCCAGTTTAGATTTCACCAATGAGAGAAGCACACATGAAACTGGGCAGAAGAGAGGCCATTATTTGCAAGGTGCAGCCATGAGGATGGGCACAGGTATCTCCAAAGAACAGACCAAGACTCTGCCAGCTCTTTCTGACAATTGTGGACGCTCCTGCTTCAGGCAAAGTCACCAGCAATGATTTCCAGCAATTTCTGTAACTTCTTGGTATCCTGAAAAGCAGTGGTGCTTTTCCCTGACCTTCCCTTAGACAGCCTTTCTAATGATTCTGGAAGCATCAGTTCCCTTTGTAAAATCCACCCTCCTGCTTGAAATACTTTGAACACTCTGTTTCTGTGACTGAATTCCAGCTAACACAGCAGTGGGTTCCAGAATTGTTTTCAGGAACCAAGACCTCAGTGAGGATGAGAATCTGGAATGGTTAACTGTCCCGGCCAGATTTAGAGTTAGAGCTGGTCTCACAGTGAGTGGGGAATGGGTCAGTGCCCATGGGGTATAGTCAGCATTTACTTAAGTTATGGCTAGTAATTGCCTATGGAGAAATGTCCACTGTAGGAAGGCTTTGGGACCCTAGGTGGCTGTGGCAGTGGACTATTCTGGTGAAGACGATAAAGCACGCAGTCTGTGTGGTACTCTGGCTGCTTCAGGTTGCACTTGAGAGCTGGTGGAAAGAACAGCATGTAAGGTCACGACTTGAATTCCCTGGCCTGAGTTGACAGAGGCAAAGAACTTCTAGGACTGATTTAAAATAATCTGTTTCTTGTAGCTGCATTCAAATACCAAATAAAAGCGGCCCAGCTTTACCAGTAGAGCTGGAGCCCAGAAATCATGGTCAGGAGCCCAGAAAAAATGTGCACATGGGAATGCCCTCAGAAAGCTCATCCACTCACACTGTTGCAGACACCATGTAGGGAGAGACGCTGCCCTCTGGTTCTTACCATATGCTGGCAGGCTGACATGAGTCTTCCATATTCTAAGGGACCTCATATTTGGACCTCAAAAACTTCCTGGCTATGGCCACACTGCACAGGAGCTTACCCGCTTTGAGATCCTCTGCCCCCTTCTCTGACCCTCACCCTCAGGGCCAGGACCCAGCCCCTGGGTCTTCCAGGGTCTCCATGCACTCGCCTCATCCCCACCCAGGCTCTGTCCTCTCTGAGGGTGACCTCCTCACACACTA
>RCUC01132848.1:0-19613 GCA_003697995.1 Taxidea taxus jeffersonii
GGCTCTTTGCTCGGCAGGGAGCCTGCTTCTCCCTCTGCCTCTGCCTGCCTCTCTGCCTGCCTGTGCTTGCTCTCTCTCTGACAAATAAATTAAAAAAATAATAATTTTAATAGCATATTTGACTTAAGCCAAAAATCCCAAACATTATCAACTTCTAAAATTTATTAATGAGCTATTTTATACTTCTTTTTTTGGTACTAAGTCTTTGCAATTTGATATATATTTTATACCTGTAGCACACCTCAAATTAGACTAGCCACATTTCAGGTGCTTAACAGCTACATGTGACTTGTGGCTACCATATTGGATAGCACAGGTATAACGTTGTCTAGCACATAGTATGTACTAAATAAATTTTAGTTCTTGGTATCATCATGACCGCCTTTTTAGAAATTGCTATGATCAGCGTTTCTCCAAGTACATGACTTATAATACTAGCTAATATCTTCTAGATATTAGAAGATTAGGTAATATCTTCTAGATATTAGTTCTAGAGCAATGGCATTAAAAAGCACTGAATTACATAGTAAGAAAACTATTCCTTTTTAAATTTCTTTTTTATCTTTCTGATTGTATCAAGAAAAAAGTGTTGGTTTGATACTACAGCACTTTGTTTTTTAAAATTTTAATTTCTTGTTGATATAAAATTTACCAATTTTAGGGCATTGTTTGATGATTTTGACAAATTTATACAGTTGTGTAACCATTTCCTTTATCAAGATATAGAACATTTCCACTGCCTGACCCAGAGATTCTAAAAAATCAGGTAACTAGCACTGCCTCAACAACAAGAGCCTTGCAGTTAACCTTATCTTTGAATATATAAAGTCAAATTGCTTTCCAGAAAAGTTATACCAATTTATACTTGTAAGCAGTAATATTTGAGACTACCTCACTGCACTTTTGTCTTAAGGAAATAATCAGAGATGGGACAAGGGTTTATCAATATACAAGATATTTGTCAACATTATATCAAACAAAAATTATAAACAATCTAAATGTCTAACAGTAATGGTTATAGACATTTTTTTTTCAAGATTTTTAAAAATTTATTTGATAGGGAGAGACACAGTGAGAGGGAACACAGGCAGGAGGAGTGGGAAAGTCAGAAGCAGGCTTCCTGCCGAGCAGGGAGCCCGATGCGGGGCTCGATCCCAGGACCCTGGGATCATGACCTGAGCCGAAGGCAGACGCTTAACGACTGAGCCACCCAGGCGCCCCGACATTTTTTTTTTTTTTGAGAGAGAGAGAGAGAGCAAGAGCATGAGCAAGTGGTGGGGGAGAGGCAGAAGAAGAGAGAGAGAATCCTAAGCAGGGTCCATGCCCAGAGTGGAGCCCAATGTGGGGCTCAATCTCATGATCCTGAGATCATGACCTAAGCTGAAATTAACAGTTGAATGCTTAACCAACTGAGCCCCCCTAGGTGCCCCTAAAGATACATTCTTTTTTTTTTTTTTTTAAGATTTTATTTATTTGACAGAGAGAAACACAGCAAGAGAGGGAACACAGAGGGAATGGGAGAAGGAGAAGCATGCCTCCCGCCAAGCAGGCAACCCAATGTGGGGCTTGAACCCAGGACCCTGGGATCATGACCTGAGCTGAAGGCAGATGCTTAATGACTGAGCCACCCAGGCGCCTCTAAAGATACATTCTTAAAATTGAAATAGCTATATAAGCTATTAAGATTATTTTAAATAATTTTTAATAATATCGAAAAGTGTTCTCAATATAATTACAATATAAAGTATCCTCAATGTAATTACAAGTAAGAAAACAAGTAGAAAATAATATAGGCAGTATGATTCTAATTATGTCACAGACCAAACAGAACCTGGGGCACCTGGGTGGCTCAGTTGATTAAGCATCCAACTCTTGATCTCAGTTCAGGTCTTGATCTCAGGGTCATGAGTTCAAGCCCTGTGCTGCACTCCACACTCAGCAAAAAAACATAAAAACCAAACCAAACCAAACACAAAAGAAAAAATTCAAAAAACTTCAGGTAAAGAAAAAACAGGAAGGAACATGCCAAAATATTGATAGTGGTTAACTGTAGTTGTACTGTTTTGAAAGATTCTTACTTTAATATTTACATTTTTTAATTATAATGACAATGAATTACTTGGGAGGGGAAGAAAGTTCATTTTCCTTTATCTGTATTTGCTTTCAGAAAATAACTGAAAAATAGGACCATTAAGTATTCTGCAGGCATATAGAGAGTTTAATTGAACCCAGGAGTATTACAGAGAACCTACTATGTGTAGTTATTATTATTGTTTCGAAAGAGAATCTGGCAGTAAGAGGACTGTTAATCTGGGGTCACCTTCTAGCAGGTGACCTTCCTCCCTGTCAAAATTCTTAATTAAACTGATAGCACTGGAGACTGAAGTGCTCTCTTCACCCAAGTTTAGGCAGGGTTCGGGCAATGGCAGCACTGTTGGCTAATACATCTACAAAGCTTCCCTCTTCACCCCCAACTTCTATCCTGAATCCCAAGAAGACAGAGGGATTTCTTCTCCTGGGAGAACAATTCCATCCTTACGGATCTGGTTCTTGGACGCTCAGCTCACAGAGCTAACTTAAAGTGTCAATTGCGGCCAGCAGGGACTAGAACTCTTTAATATTGATTGACTTGTGAAGTGATAAGGCAAGCCAGCTCAAATCCCTAACCAAGATGCTCATTTATTTGCAAGGTAGGATCATGTGCATCAGAAACACAACTAGAATAACAGACCAGTCTATTGTAGGTGAGTGAATAAATAATCAGTATTGTTCATTTAAATACACATAAGAATGTTCATTTTTATAGTAACACATGTTAATTTTGAACTTTAAGAGAAATAATACTTTTCTTAAGCATATTAGGTTTGATAGCCAGCGTGATCCTGATAAAATAGGTCAGATTTCAAGATTCTGCTAAGAAATCTATAATACACACAAAAACTTACACATAAATGTTTATAGCAGCGTTATTATGACAGCCAAAAGGTGGAAACAGCTCAAATGTCCATCACTGACAAATGGATAAACAAAATACGATAAATAAATACAATGACATGTATTCAGCATTAAAAAGGAATGAAGTATACAGGTTACAGCATGGATGAACCTGGAGAACATTATACTAAGTAAAAGAAACCACTCACAAAAGACTGTGTTATTACATGGTTCCATTTAAATGAAAAGTTCAGAACAGGGAAATCTATAGAAACAGAAAATAGATTAGTGGTTGCTTAGAGCTGGCATGAGGGAAATTCTTTCTGAGGTGTTGAAAAGATTCTAAAATGGACTGTGGTAGTGGTTGCACACATCTGTGAACATACCCAAACCAATGACTTGTATACCTTAAAGGGATGAATTGCATATAACATAACAGAAATTATATTTTGATAAAACTGTTAAAAACCCCACACCCAACAATGCTCTCTAACTCAGAGTGAAACCCAGCCCTTGCAACAGTCGACAGGGCCCTCTATTGTGAGGCCCCAGATAACCTCTCTGACTGCTTCTCCCTCTCCTTTTCCCAGCCTCTCTAGTCTTCTTAGACACACAATATAATTGTGCCTTTAGGACATAGCTCTGCTGAGCCGGGGATGTTCTTCTCTCCATCTGTTCAGTTTGCTTCCTCACCTCCTTCAAGTCTTTCCTCAAATCTCTTAACGAGGTCTTTCCTGACACCATATGGGGTAGTGTAACTTATCCCCACAGCCCTCATGCAATACTAATTTCCTTCTACCTTGCTCTGATATTTTCTTCCACAGTATTTATCACCTTCTGAATTACTATAAAGTTTACTTATTTATTAAGTTTGTTGTTTATTTTTGTCCCCTCTGCATTAAAATGTAAGCTTCACGAGGGTTAGGATCTTTGTTTTATTCATGGAGGTATTCCATGCTCAGTAAATATCTGCTGAACTGTTAACTTTATGCTGTTCTTGTGTGTTCAATATATTCTTATTTATGTATTCTAGAACTTGTAACTCAGGCAAAATGACTTCTGACTGTTCCACATAGATATTGGTGAAAATATCTGTTGTGCTATACAACAACTCATGTCATATATATTATTCCTAGAAGTTGAAATTTGATGTATTCCTCCCCATTCCCCTGCAATTGAGGGGCAGTATGACTAACAAGACAAATGAAGAAGGAAATTGGGGGAGTGTAATTCCATAAGAAGGGCAAGCACGGAGACAGGAGACCATGGTGTGTACACTGCAAACCTGCATGGACCCACTTAGGGCAGGCACCTGCTGCATGTGTTCAGAGCCCTGCGAAATCCGCTACCCAGATCCTTTTTCGGGGCAGGCTCTTTGCCTTCAAAAAAGCATGAAAATTACGCCTTTAAAGAGGTCCCTGTGATTGGTTATTATCTTTTTTGTGTTTCATTACGTACAAAAGGAGAGGAGAAAGCAATGCAAAATTCATATTAAACTTCATATGACTATAGAAAGAAGAAAATATTGACCGTCTCTCTTTATCCAGAAGGCAATTTTATTAAGAATGTTGCTAAGGAGGTAATTAGCTTCTGCAAAATTCGCTGGTGTCTTAGCAGCATATACATGCCTTCTATTTTAAATGGTGTTTAAATCCAAACAAAGATAATCATAGTTACACCTAATCAGAGCAGGCCCTATAAAAACAAATCATATAGCTACAGAAGGCCTGTAGAACTTTGCTTCTTTGTAACGAGCCTGAATTACTGAAAAATATTGTCACAAAAAAACTGTTTTAAAGAAAGAAGATACTTAAATGCTACATTAACAAAACGAATGGTAAAAATCCTATGACCAAACTGTCTCTTGAGATGCAGAAAAAACATCTGACAGATTTCAACAACCATTTTGGATAAAAATTCTCAACAACATGAGTATGGAGGGAATGTACTTCAACATAATAAAGGTCACTATGACAAGCCCAGACCCAACATCATACTCAATGGTGAAAAACTAAAAGCTTTTCCTCTAAGCTCAGGAACAAGACAAGTATGTCCACTTTCACCACTTTTATTCAGCATAGTATTGGAAGTCCCATGAAGAACAATTACGCAAGAAAAAAGAAAAAGCATTCATATAGGAAAGTCAGAAGTAAAACTATTTGCAGATGACATGATATTATATAGAGAAAACCATAAAGTCTCCACCAAAAAAAATTGGAATTCAGTAAAGCTGCAGAATACGAAATCAATATGGAGATATCCACTGCATATTTATATACCAACAATGAACTATCAGAGAGAGAAATTGAGAAAACAGTCCCAGTTACAACTGCATCAAAAAGAATAAAATACCTTGGAATAAATTTAATGGAGGAGGTGAAAAGACCTATACACTGAAAACTATAAGACAAGGATGAGAGAAAATGACGACACAAATAGATGGAAAGATATTTCATGCTCACGGATTAGGAGAATTAGTATTGTTAAAATATCTATACTAGGGACGCCTGGGTGGCTCAGTTGGTTAAGCAGCTGCCTTCGGCTCAGGTCATGATCCCAGCGTCCTGGGATCGAGTCCCGCATCGGGCTCCTGGCTCGGCAGGGAGCCTGCTTCTCCCTCTGCCTCTGCCTGCCACTCTGTCTGCCTGTGCTCACTCTCTCTGACAAATAAAATTAATAAAATCTTAAAAAAAAATATCTATACTACCCAAAGCAATCTATAGATTCAATGCAATCCCTCTCAAAACTCCAGTGGCGGGATGCCTGGGTGGCTCAGTTGGTTAAGCGTCTGCTTTTGGCTCAGGTCATGATCTCAGGGTCCTGGGGTTGAGCCCTACCTTGGGTTCCCTGCTCAGCAGGGAGTCTGTTTCTCTCTCTCCCTCTGCCCCTTCCCCCACTCGTGCACGTGTTCTCTCTCAAAAAACAAAAAAACAAAACCAAAAAACCTCCAATGGCATTTTTTCATAGAAATAGAACAAACAATCCTAAAATTTGTATGGAACTGCAAAAGACTGTAATAACCAAAGCAACCTTAATAAAGGAAAGAGTTGGAGACATCATGCTCCCTGATTTCAAACTATATTACAAAGCTATAGTAACTGAAACAGTACAGTATTAGCACAAAGACAGATCAGTGGAACAGAATAGAAATCCTGGGGATAAACTCATGCATGTAAGGCCAATTAATTTATGACAAAGGAGGCAAGAATACACAGTGGGAAAGGCCAGTCTCTTCAGTAAACAGTATTAGGAAAACTGGACAGCCACATGCAAAAGGATGAAACTAGACCATTATCTTATACACAGAAATAAACTCAAAATGGATTAAAGACTTGAATGTAAGATCTGAAGCCATACAACTCCTAGAAGAAAACATAAGCAGTAAGCTCCCTGACATTGGTCTTTAAAAAAATTTTTTTTAATTTTTTTTAACCATGTAATGTATTATCAGCCCCAGGGGTACAGGTCTGTGAATCGCCAGGTTTACACCCTTCACAGCACTCACCATAGCACATACCCTCCCCAATGTCCATAACCCCATCACCCTCTCCCGACACCCCTCCCCCCAGCAACCCTCAGTTTGTTTTGTGAGATTAAGAGTCTCTTATGGTTTGCCTTCCTCCCAATCCCATCTAGTTTCATTTATTATTTTCCTATCCCTCAAACCCCCCATGTTGCATCTCCACTTCCTCATATCAGGGAGATCATATGATAGTTGTCTTTCTCTGATTGGCATATTTTGCTAAGCATAATACCCTCTAGTTCCATCCACGTCGTCCCTGACATTGGTCTTAGTGATCATTTTTTGGATTTAATACCAAAAGGAAAGGCAACAAAAGCAAAAATAAACAAGTAGGACTACATCAAATTAAAAAATCTTCTGCAGGGGTGCCTGGGTGGCTCAGTGGGTTAAAGCCTCTGCCTTTGGCTCGGGTCATGATCCCAGGGTCCTGGGATCGAGCCCCATATCGGGCTCTTTGCTCTGCAGGGAGCATGCTTCCTCCTCTCTCTCTGCCTGCCTTTCTGCCTACTTGTGATCTCTGCCTGTCAAATAAATAAATAAATAAATAAAATCTTTAAAAAAAATCTTCTGCAAAGCAAAGAAATAATCAACAAAATGAAAAACCTATTAAATGGGAGAAAATACTTGCAAATTATGTACCCAATAAGGAGTTAATATCCAGACTTTTTTTTTTTTATTTGTTAGAGAGAGAGAGAGAGAGAGAGAACACAGGCAGAAAGCGAGCATAGGCAGACAAAGTGGCAGGCAGAGGCAGAGAGAGAAGCAGGCTCCCTGCCGAGCAAGGAGCCGGATGTGGGACTCGATCCCAGGACGCTGGGATCATGACCTGAGCCGAAGGCAGCTACTTAACAAACTGAGCCACCCAGGCATCCCAGGAGTTATATCCAAAATACATAAAGAACTCATACAACTCAATAGCAAAAAAAAACAAAAACAAAAACAAAAAACCAACAAAAAAACCACCCAAACAATTTGATTAAAAAATGGGCAGAGGATTTGAATAGACATGTTTCCAAAGAAGATATACAGGAAGCCAACAGGTTGATGAAAAGATGTTCAACATCAGTAGTCATCAGGGAAATGCAAATCAAAACCAGGATGAACAATCACCTCATACCTATTAGAATGGCTATTACCAAAAAGACAAAAAATAAGTGTTGTCAAGGATGTGGAGAAAAGGGAATTCTGTGTGCTGTTGAGGGAAGGTAAACTGGTGCAGCCATTATGAAAAAGAGTACGGAGGTTCCTCAAAAAAATTCAAAATAGAACTAACATATGATCCAGCAACTTGACTTCTGGATATTTATCCAAAGAAAACATAAGAACTAGCTCAAAAAGATATACAGACCCCCATGTTCATTGAAGAATTCTTTTTTTTTTTCCTTCTTCTTCTTCTTTTTTTTTTTTTTTTAGGTTTTATTTATTTATTTGTCAGCGAGAGACAGAGAGAACACAAGTAGCAGGAGCAGCAGGCAGAGGGAGCTTAGCAGGGAGCCTGATGTGGGGCTTCTTCCCAGGACCCTGGGATCATGACCTGAGCCAAAGGCAGATGCTTAACCGACTGAGCCACCCAGGTGTCCTGAAGAATTATTTTCAACAGCCAAGATAGGGAAACAACATAAGGGTCCATCAACAGATGGATGGATAAAGAAAATGTGGATAAACACAAACACAAACACACACACACACACACACACACACACACACACACACACACACTGAAATAATATTCAGCCATGCAAAGGGATGGAATATTGCCATTTGTAAAAACACAGATGGACCTTGAGGGCATTATGTTAAGTGAAATAAATCAGACAGAGAAAGACAAATATTGTATGATCTAACTTATACGTGGACTTTAAAACACAACACAACAAAATAAAACAAAACCAAACTCACAGATACAGAGAACAGATTGGTAGTTGCCAGAGGCAGCTGGTGGAGGGGTGGGTGAAATGGGTGAAGGGAGTCAAAAGTGCAAACTTCCACTTATAAAATAAGTCATGGAGATATAATATAAAGCCTGATTTATATAGTTATATAGTTATAACTATAGTTAATAATACTGCATTGTATAATTTGAAAGTAGAGATTAAACCTTAAATGTTCCCACTATAAGAAAAAAAAATTTATTTATTATTTATTTATTTTTAAAGATTTTATTTATTTATTTGACAGAGAGAGATCACAAGAAGGCAGAGAGGCAGGCAGAGAGAAATGGGGAAGCAGGCTCCCTGCTGAGCAGAGAGCCCGATGCAGGGCTCGATCCCAGGACCCCTGAGATCATGACCTGAGCTGAAGGCAGAGGCTTAACCCACTGAGCCACCCAGATGCCCACCAAAATTCTTTTTTTAAAAAAGACTGTATTTATTTATTTATTTATTTGCCAGAGAGAGAGAGAGAGAGAGAGAGAGCGAGCGAGAGTGAGCACAAGCAGGCAGAGTGGCAGGCAGAGGCAGAGAGAGGAGCAGGCTCCCTGCTGAGCAAGGAGCCCGACGTGGGATTCGATCCCAGTACCCTGGGATCATGACCTGAGCCAAAGGCAGCGGCTTACCCAACCAAGCCACCAGGTGTCCCAAGGCAAAAATTTTTAACTACGTGGTGATGAATGTTAACTAGACTTAGTGTGGGAATCATTTTGCAATATATATTAAATATCAAATATTATGCTGTACAACTGAAACTAATATACCTCAATTAAAAAAAAAAAGAAGGTAGGGGCGCCTGGGTGGCTCAGTGGTTAAAGCCTCTGCCTTCGGCTCAGGTCATGATTCCAGGGTCCTGGGATCGAGCCCCACATCGGGCTCTCTGCTCGGAGGGGAGCCTGCTTCCCTTCCTCTCTCTGCCTGCCTCTCTGTCTACTTGTGATCTCTGTCAAATAAATAAATAAAATCTTAAAAAAAAAATTAAAAAAAGGGGACGCCTGGGTGGCTCAGTTGGTTAAGCGGCTGCCTTCGGCTCAGGTCATGATCCCAGCGTCCTGGGATCGAGTCCCACATCGGGCTCCTTGCTTGGCAGGGAGCCTGCTTCTCCCCCTGCCTCTGCCTGCCTCTCTGTCTGTGCTCACTCTCTCTCTCTCTCTAACAAATAAATAAATAAAATCTTTAAAAAAAAAATTAAAAAAAGAAGGTACTTAAGAAAGAGCAGTTTAAATTCAAATAACTTTGAATGGCAAGTTGAATTTCAGATTCAATTAATGTATATCTTCTTTTGAAATTGAAGTGGTATCTTCAATTCAATCAAGAACTCTTCAATCAAGAGTTATAGGCTTTACCAATTAAGCCAACCAGGCACCCCCAATCTTGATGTATTTTAGAAACAGAAGGTATCACAGGATGAAGTTTACTCAAATTGCAACATGAGAGGTAAGGGTATATGTAAGTTTCTAGGATGCAAGAGAACAATTTTGACCTATCTGCCATTACATTAAGTACCTTGTCCCAAATCATAAACTAGTAAGTGGTGGTGCTAGGATCTGACTGCAGAATAAAACTGCAGTGATCTCAACTTTTACTTAAGAAATCAGGGAAATCAAGTGACCTCTATCCCAGCAATATCCTGCAACAGGCATTTCCCACTCCAGAAGGACAGTTTCTATATCAGCACATCACACTCCCAGCTACAAGACATGATTTTTTTCCCCGTTTATTGGGAAATCCAATATCCCCACTAATCCATATCCATGTGGGACAGCCTATATCACATTTAACATGATTCCAAGGAGGACACTCATCACTCACATCTAAAAGTATACTGTTTCCTGATTACCAGTCTCTTAAAATAATACTTCTGTGCTGTAGAGCTCTTGCAGTCAATGCTGTGTGTCACTTACTCCTTTGTGGACTTTTCCTTAAGAAATAACCCACATATTACAATAAGCCCCCTGCACAAAAATTAAACTCTAACAATTCACAGAAACAAATTATTAAACTTTCTCTCCCCCAAATCAAGGTTGTTTGTTAGCTCACTCTAGCCACATTATATACAGTTATAAAACTGATTTTAAAAAATACTAACCTTTCCACTTACTCAGAGTCTAAGATTTCAAAATATATTAAGAGTTGTGATCTTACTCAATATGCTAGTAATACCCAAGATAGACCATATTCATCATGGAAATGGAGCCTTCCCCCTAAAAGCTGAAGCTAAGTTGCTTTTGATTACTTAAGCCTTTACAATAAATGATCTCTGAAATAAAAATTCCATTTTTTTTTTTTAATTTTAGTTTTTAAGAGAGAAAGAGCGAGAGAGCACAAGCAGGGGGAGCAGCACAGGGAGAGGGAGAAGCAGGCTCCCTGTGAGCAAGGAGCCTGATGCGGGTCTCAATCCCAGGACCCTGAGATCATGTTCTGAGCCGAAGGCAGATGCTTAACCCACTGAGTCATCCAAGTGTCCCTATTTTTTTTTCTTTTACTCTAGTGATAAATTTCACTGTTAACCTATTAACTATAGGTTGTATCTTTATAAATATAAATGGTAAACACATGATTTTGGATCATTTATGTACTGCAAACATTAACTATATTTTTTCCAGGTTGGCAATTACCATAGTAACTCCTTCCTTCTTAAAAAGCTTTATTGGTTAGAGCCAGCGAACAATCCTGTTCAAGATTTTATCAAGCCTTCTATTGCTAAGGCTATTGGCTCAAACATAATTCAGTGTACTGCTTAGCATACTGTTATGTCAGACAAAGAAATACCAAAGCTGGCTAGTTGGAAGAATCTAGTCTAAAGCTTTTGCAAAGCTGCCTCACTTTCTTACCTTTACATAAAAGATTTAATTGTTCAAGAACTGGAAAGTCTTTGGGGTTACAGAATTGATGTGATTAAAGAAAAATGAAGGATTTGAAAACATGAGGAAAGAAGAAATTAACAAAAACATCAGGCAAACTCGAAAAAGAGGCAAAATGAACTTATAGGCAAAGAAATATAATCCTTGAAGTTAGAAAAACCGAATGGGCAAATTAAACACAGATGAAGACAGAATTATTGAACTGGAATACTGATCTAAAAAATTACACAGAAGGCAGCACAAAAGATATGGATGTATACATGAGAGGTTAAGAGACATGAAGAACAGATGGAGGCCAAACATATATCTCACAGGAGTTCCAAAAGAGAACAGAGGAAACAGAAAAGCAGCAATGTTTAAAGAAATAATGACTGGAAAATTTCCAGTAATCATGGCAAACATGGATTTTCATACCAAGTAGCATAAATAAGAATATATCCACATTTAGGTACATAACACTGAAACAAGAACACAAAAGACAAAAAGATAATCTTAAAGAGAATCTGAGTAGAATATATTGCCTATAATGCAAAAACAATTATACTGAGAGTAGACTTTTTTTTTTTTTAAGATTTTATTTTTTTATTTGACAGAGAGAGAGAGAGAGAGAGAGAGAGTGGGAGGGGCAGAGGGAGAAGCAGACTCCCTGCCAAGCAGGGAGACTGATGTGGGGCTCAATCCCCGGACCCCAGGATCATGACTGGAGCTGAAAGCAGATGCTCAACTGACTGAGCCACCCAGGCGCCCCTGAGAGTAGACTTCTTAACAGCAATAATTAAAAATAATATTCCATTGTCTTCTAACTTTTAAGTACTGAGAATAAATTATCACTCTGGATTTATAAACTAAATACACTAAGGTATTTTTAGGAAAAAAAAAAAAAAATCAAGTTGACCAGGAGCTGAAACTACTAAAGGATGTTTTTAGTGAGAAGATTGGATTAAAAAGGACCAGGGTAAAAAAGTGGGGGGACGGGAAATGGGCAAACACATGGGTAAATCTAGACAAATAATAATTGAAAATAATGACGATGATTAATTTGGGGATTATAAAAACAAGATGGAACCAAAATGCTGGACAATGAAATCTTGTCAGTTGGGAGGAAGATGATTAGAGGTCCTTCATAGGATCCTGCCAAAATCCTCATATTTTTTGTGAGAAAGGCAGAAATAGATTACTTTTACCTTGTTTCTTCACTCATCCAACAAGCATCCTTTAAGGGCAAGTAAAACTAATCTACGGTGATAGAAATCATAACAGTGACTATTTTGTGGGAGTTGTTACAAGGAGGGGACATGAGGCATAAGGGAGACTTCTGGAAGTGCTAGTAACATTCTACTACTTGGTTTGGGTGGTGGTTATATAGTTATACTCACTTTGTCATATTTTATTGAGTGGTCTACTTATCATTTGTATGCTTCTCTGTATGTAATGAAGTATATAAGTATATGTAATATTTCTATTAATTATAAAAGGAAACTACCACATAGTTTATTACAAAATAAAATTTTGATAGATTATAAAGCTATAACTTTAAATGCAAGTCCTAAAAAATGATGGAAAAATAGAGGTTAGTATTTATTTAATTTTGGCTGGGAAAGAACTATGTCTGAAACCAAAGGCAGAAATCACTGGTAGTTCTGACTACATAAAGTAAAAAATAAAATATATTAACATAAAACTTTTATACAACAAAATACTGTGAATAATATAAAACAAAGACATCAAACAAGGAAAACGATTGGTAAAATGATGTAACAAATGGTCAATATCCATAATTATATAATTAATAAAATTATTATATAACATATATAATTACATGTATAATATGTATAATATAATTAATAAAAATTACTAGGGAAAAAAGAATACCCCAATTGCAAAATGGGCAAAGAATATGAACTGGCAATTCAAAAAGAAATACAAAAAACGGCCAGTAAGCTTTGGAAACTGACAAACAGTTTAAGTAATTTGCCTAAATTCACTAAGAGGGAAAGTCAAGATTCAAACCCAGGTAATCTTGCTTTTCAATTAATAATTTGTTTAATGAATGAATGATTATATATTTAACACCAGAAGATGTTTATATTTACATCACAGACTATAAAATTCAGGTCATAAAACAGAATGTAGAAGAGATTCCTTTTCTGCTGATACACTCACATAAATGTTTATACAGGCTTAGAAAAAAAAAAGGTCTGAAAAGATCAAAGTGTAACAGTGGAGAGATTATGGGAGCTTTTTTCTTTCTCTTTACATTTTCTGAACTAAGAGAATTTCAGAATAAACGTGTATTACTTCCATAATAAAGAGGAACAGTTATGTTAAAAAGCCAAATAATAACACAAAAGGAAAAAGTACACAAACACCTCTAGTGACTCCCAATATATCCATGTGTATGTGCATGGCTCAGCATGGATCTCTCAAGGTCTCTAATCATTTAAATTCAACTATCATGCCATGCTTCTTCAGTCTCTTCCTCCTGTCTTTCCTGCCCTTAATTTCCAAATTAATCTTCTTAAAATACTGTGACGCTCTTGTAATTTTACTCCTTAAATAACTTTCAATGATTCTTCATTTTCTATACAAGAAAGTAAAAATTCCTCAGCCTGGAATTCAAGGCCTTTCACAATTATGGCATTCAGTCAACCTTCTCACTTATTATGCACATTCCAGCTGGTTGACTATTTGCTGTTCCTTTTCTATGCTTGTTGCCTACAGCTTCCATAACTTGTTCATGTGGTGAACTCTGCCTAGTATGTTCTCTTCCTCATGTCCATTTTCTACCCAAGGTTCATTCAGCTTATGGACTATCTTCTCCATGAAACAGTTGCTAATTTTTCTTAGTCACTCTGATAATGCATGGCTCTTTGGTCTGTCTCTCTAGACATTTATTTTGTTATGTTTTATGTTCTATCTTTCCTAATAGACAATGATTTCCTTGAGGATTTTTTTCTTACTCATCTTCGTATTCTTCTTACTAAGTACTGGGTGAGTGTAATTAATCAACAAAAAGAGAAACACTCACAGAATTCAATACCATTATGTTTCAGTATTTTCAAAGTGCCAGTCTGTGGCTATGAGATTCCTCCTTTGAGTGCCTGGGTGGCTCAGTGGGTTAAGCCTCTGCCTTCAGCTCAGGTCATGATCCCAGGGTCCTGGGATCGAGCCCTGCATCAGGCTCTCTGCTAGCATCAAGCTCTCTGCTCACATCAGACCCTCTGCTCACATTAGGCCCTCTGCTTGGCAGGGAGCCGGCTTCCTCCCCACCATACTCCCCTCACCCCCCTCTGCCTCTCTGCCTACTTGTGATCTCTGTCTGTTAAATAAATAAATAAAATCTTTAAAAAAAAAAGATTTCTCCTTTGAGTACAGGAAATATAAATTGTTAACAGTACAGGCTGGTCCTTATTCTTTAGATCTTTGACCTAACTAACTAACTAACTGGTGATCTATGAAGCTAATGGAACTAGATCTTTCATCTCTATTACAATATGAACTGATGCATTTTGGTCTACTAGCAATTTATTCAGCTTTATAAAATTAAGCTTTACTCTCTAGGAAAGGGAACAGAGTTGTAGGACTGAATGTTCTCCCTTACCTTTTCGTGTTATGCACTGTGGTTCCTCCCAGGACAATCCTTACTCCAGGAGTGGTACGGTTCAGGTTATAAACTGTTAGAGCCTCTTCATAGGTGGCTCCTCCAATTATAAACACAATGATATCCTGAGGTCTGCAATAATAAAGAAAGTTAACATCATAGGATAAGAGGGGAAAAGGCAAAGATTTGGTGTTACTATTATATGCACAGGTTTTTTTTTTTTTTAAGATTTCATTTATTTATTAGTTAGAGAGAGAGAGAGAGCACAGGCAGACAGAGAGGCAGGCAGAGGCAGAGGGAGGAGCAGGCTCCCTGCCGAGCAAGGAGCCCGATGTGGGACTTGATCCCAGGACGCTGGGATCATGACCTGAGCCGAAGGCAGCTGCCCAACCAACTGAGCCACCCAGGCGTCCCTATATGCACAGTTTTAATTTCTAAATCTTTCATTTTTGGTGGAGGAAGCAGAATTAAAGCAGAATAGAATAAAAGGCTTAAAAAAGTTTTAATGATCTGAAATTGGCAGGAAACAGAGCAGGAAATGCTGAATAGTGATTTGCTTTCTGTTTATGAGCGGATGTCTTATAATTTCTGTGCTGTGGATTTCAGAATAGCACAATGGTGTTTGCTGGAACCAAATGTAGAAATATTCTTTTATATTCAAGAGGTTGCAGAGTACTTCACTGTGCCATGATATCAATATAGCAGTAAATTATACTTGTACTACACAACTCCTTTTGTATATAAGCCCTCTGTCAAATACTTAGTACAGTGTCATCACAATGGCCTCTGTCAAAGGACTTCAAAGTATTTTGGAAAGTACCAGTATATTAGGATGTTCCCACAAGATGGAAACTAGAAACGTTTAGAATTTTGAGTGTAAAAAGAGAATGGGACACACAAATGAATGGCACTTCTGGGGACTCCACCTCTTCTTAAAATTTTTGTTCTCAGGATGCCTGGGTGGCTCAGTTGTTGAGCGGCTGCCTTCTGCTCAGGTCATGATCCCAGCGTCCTGGGATAGAGTCCCACATGGGGCTCCTGGCTCGGCAGGGAGCCTGCTTCTCCCTCTGCCTCTGCCTACCACTCTGTCTGCCTGTGCTCGCTCGCTCTCTCTCTCTAACAAATAAAATCTTAAAAAAAAAAAAAATCTTTGTTCTCAAATCCTTTGATAAACCAAGAAAAAAAAAAAAACCTGTGAAAACAAACAAGCAAAAAACTCTTGAGAAGAGTTTTGATACTGGACATACTGATATATCAGCTCAGCCACTTGCCTCATTTTGGGTAGCACCTTGTAGTTTTACTGTGTTCCAGTATTTATCAAAACAGCTTTGTAACAACCAAAGTAAGGGCCTCCTATTGGCCCTTCTGTAGATATCAACAAGAAGGAGACCATATCATTTCAAAACTGTTGCAGTTCGCCTTGTTTTTCTTTTCTCATGCCATGAAAAGAAGATAAAATTACTTTATCTTAGCAAGCCAGTAATTTTGTTAAATGACTTACTGGACGTTATTTAAAACCACAACAAGCAGACGCATTCATTTTGGTTATAGCACAAAGTTAAATAGAAACCTCTTTATTCATACAGGTTTATGTATAAATCATGGAAACCCCCTCTACATTTCCTTTCTGTTTGTTTCTTTCTAAAACACCTTGAAGGGATTAACTGAGAGAGTATTTATTCTTATGGCACTTCACAGAAACAGAATCTGATATTATGGCCAAAATTAAAAATGTTCGGATAGGGGCGCCTGGGTGGCTCAGTGGGTTAAAGCCGCTGCCTTCGGCTCAGGCCATGATCCCAGGGTCATGGGATCGAGCCCCATATCAGGCTCTCTGCTCTGCAGACAGCCTGCTTCCTCCTCTCTCTCTCTGCCTCTCTGCCTACTTGTGATCTCTGTCTGTCAAATAAATAAATAAATAAATAATTAAAAAAAAAAAAGTTCAGATAACCTCTGAATTGCAGAGATACCCAATAAAAGGCTGCCAATGATGAAAAGGTGGTTATTTTGCAATTAATTAGGTAGATTTTGCAATTAATTAGGTAGACAATCAATCATGGCATTTCTGTGTGAAATGCCTGGAACTTAAAATCATGCCTTTAAACACTAAACTTACTTTTTTTTTTTCAAGATTTTATGTATTTATTTGACAGATAGAGATCACAAGTAGGCAGAGAGAGAGCCGGGGAAATAGGCTCCCCGCTGAGCAGAGAGCCCGATTCGGGGCTCGATCCCAGGACCCTGGGATCATGATCTGAGCTGAAGGCAGAGGCTTTAACCCACTGAGCCACCCAGTCGCCCCTAAACTTACTTTTTTTTTTTTTTTTTAAGATTTTATTATTTATTTGACAGACAGAGATCACAAGCAGGCAGAAAGGCAGGCAGAGAGAGGAGGGGAGGCAGGCTCCCTGCTGAGCAGAGAACCCAATGGGGGGCTCGATCCCAGGACCCTGAGATCATGACCTGAGCCGAAGGCAGAGGCTTTAACCCACTGAGCCACCCAGGTACCCCTAAACTTACTTTTTTTTTTTTTTTTAAGATTTTATTTATTTATTTGTTAGAGAGAGAAAGAGCGAGCACAGGCAGACAGAGTGGCAGGCAGAGGCAGAGGGAGGAGCAGGCTCCCTGCCAAGCAAGGAGCCCGATGTGGGACTCGATCCCAGGACGCTGGGATCATGACCTGAGCCGAAGGCAGCTGCTTAACCAACTGAGCCACCCAGGCGTCCCAAACTTACTTTTTTTTGAGAGAGAGAGAGCGTGAGCACATGAGCAGGGCCGGGGGAGTGGGGGCGGAAGGGAGAGAGAGAATCCCAAGCAGGCTCCATGTTCAGCATGGAGCCCAACATGGAGCTCAATCCCACAACCCTGAGATCATGACCTGAGCTAAAATCAAAAGTCGGATGCCCAACTGACTCAGCCAACAGGCACCCCACAAATTTACTTTTTAAGAAAAAATAAGCATTTAAGACTACTTACTTGAAACAATGCATTTAGTAATACAATGCTTAGAAGTTACCTGTTATATATTCTATAATCATTTTTACTATTTTTTAAAAAAATATTTTATTTATTTATTTAAGAGTGAGTGAGTGAGAGAGAGAACATAAGCAGTGGTAGTGGAAGAGGCAAAGGGAGAAGCAGGCTCCCCAATGAGTAAGGAGTCTGATGCAGGGTTTGATCCCAGGACCCCAGGATCATGCCTGGAGCTGAAGGCGAAAGCTTAACGACTGAAACACCCAGGCACCCCTATTATTTTAAAATATACTATTTTTGACTAGATAAATGTTGGCGAATAATATAAAACACAAAAGGGTATACTATTAAAAAAGTGAGTTTCCCTCCCACCATGGTGCTCCTACACCTCAGTTTCAATGTAGAGGCAAACACTACTACTTGTCTCTTATGTGTCCTTTCAGAGATATTATATATGTGTATATATAAGTAAATATATGTATTATACATACTCACATACACATATGCACACCACACATATGTACATACACATATAGCACACACACACACACACATATACACAGATAAAAAGCATTTTATGTGCACTGTTCCGCTTCTTGCCCTTATATTGGATCTAGTGTGCATTTTAAATTTTGGTAGATATCACCAATGCTCCACAGATATCATTCCACCAGCAACTCAGGAAAATGCCTGTTTTTCCATATCCTTTTTCAGCACCATGTATTATCAAAGCTTTTGGTCTTTCTAAGTTGATTAAGTTGATCACTTCTTCCTCAATATACCTTCTCCTCAATATACCTTCTTCACTTGGTTTCCAAGACATCACATTCTTGGATTTCTTACTTTATCAGTTGCTCTTTTTCAGTGTCCCTTGATGGCTTCATCTTATCTCCCTGACATCTTTTTTTTTTTAAGATTTTATTTATTTATTTGACAGACAGAGATCACAAGCAGGCAGAGAGGCAGGCGGAAGCAGACTCCCTGCGGAGCAGAGAGCCCCATTTGGGGCTTGATCCCAGGACCCTGGGATCATGACCTGAGCGGAAGGCAGAGGCTTTACCCCACTGAGCCACCCAGGCACCCTTATCTCCCTGACATCTTAATGGTGGAGTCACTGGTCTTCCTTTCTTCTTCATCTACACTTACTCTCTAGATCTACTTTGCCCAATGTAGTTACCATTAGCCACATATGGCTATTTAAAATTTAAATTAATTAAAATAAAATATTCAGTTCCTCAGTAGAACTAGCCACATTTCAAGTGCTCAAGAGTCACATGTGGCTAATGACTACCTTATAAGATAGCACAGACAGAGCACATTTCCATCATTGTAAAAAGTTCTATTAAACTTACTGATTACCCCTAGATGATCACACCCAAGTTGTATGGTTTTAAATACATTTCTCTGCTGGTGACACCCAAATCTCTATCTCTGTCTCTCTTGGAGAGAGCACTGCCTCCTAAATGCCAGGCTTAAGTATCGATCTACTAGACATTTCTACTTGGATGTTTAAGAAATTTTTCAATTCAAATGTTCAAATTCCTAATCTCCCCCAAGCTTGTTTTATCTATAGCTTTTCCCATCTATCTTTTCAGTTGCTTAGGATAAAAACTTTGAAGTCGTCTTAACTCCTGTGGAATGAAGCAGATAAATCAGAGACATAGTGAGAGAAAGAGAGGGAGAAATAAGCAGTGGCCAGACCATGAAAGGTCTTGAGTCTTATATGTCATGGGGGAGTCACTGAAAGGTCTTAACAAGTTACTGTGATCAAATTTGCTTTTTTTTTTTTT
>RCUC01132849.1:0-67034 GCA_003697995.1 Taxidea taxus jeffersonii
GGTCCTAATGGACTGCCTCAGCCAAGCATTTCCTGTTGGCAAGAGAAACAGTTGTTCCTTTGCCCTTATCACCCAGCTTGGTGGCAACTTAGGCTTCTCAAGAGGGCACATGCATATTAGGGAAAGTTGGGTCACCTACCAGTGGTTTAGACTAAGAAAAATTTTTGCTTCTCAGGAAAATGAATAAAACCACATAAGGACTGGGGCGCATGGGGCTCAGTGGGTTAAGCCTCTGCCTTCGGCTCAGGTCATGATCCCAGAGTCCTGGGATTGAGCCTCAAATCGGGCTATCTGCTCAGCAGGGAGCCTGCTTCCCTCTCTCTCTCTGCCTGCCTCTCTGCCTACTTGTGATCTCTGTCAAATAAATGAATAAAATATTTTTTTTGAAAAACCACATAAGGAGAGTGCTGGATATAGAGAAAATAATAGCTTTTACAAATCTGAGTGACCTTCAACAGCCTCGAAGAGCATCTGATGGTGCTTTTTCCATCCCTCCCCTGTGCAAATAGTTCATTGTTCATTCGTTCGTTCGTTCATTCATTCATTCCGTATTAGTTGAATGCTTACTGTTGCCAATGCCTTGAGGTATCAACAAGATAGATTAAAAATCCTAACCCCAGGGAGCTTATATTCAAGGGGGAGGAAAGTCAGCTGTCTCATGCATACGATTTCTTACCCTGTTTTCACTTGTCAGTCAATCTCATGAGCACTGGCCTTATTGCTATGTCCTCTTCATACCCATTATTCTGAAGACTGTTTACTTTTCCAAGTGAATTAATCAGTTTATTTGACCATGTCATTACAGTCAGCAGTGTGAGACTCTTTCCCATTTTCATGGTTTTATTTTTTTTAAAGTTTCCGTTTTTAAAGGATTTATTTATTTATTTGAGAGAAAGAGAGAGAGCGTGTATGTGGGGAAGGGGGGGCAAAGGGAGAAGGAGAGAGAGAATCTCAAGCAGATTCCCTGCTGAGTGTGGACCCCTATCTGGGGTTGGGGACCAGGGGCTTGATCTCACGACCCTGAGATTATAACCTGAGCCCAAAACCAAGAGTTGGAAGCTCAACCAACTGAACCAGTTAGGTACCCCCCACTTTCATAGTTTTAAATCATGTTGTGGTAAATATATTTGTGTAGGGAGATTACAAGATTTTTTTTTTCTGTGTTTTGGGTATTTTCCTCCCTGGCCATATCTTTCACAGTACAAGATAGGATTCTTGGTTATAGAAAGCAGATCCCAGGGGCGCCTGGGTGGCTCAGTGGGTTAAAGCCTCTGCCTTCGGCTCAGGTCATGATCCCAGGGTCCTGGGATCGAGCCCCGCATCGGGTTCTCTGCTCGGCAGGGAGCCTGCTTCCTCCTCTCTCTCTGCCTGCCTCTCTGCCTACTTGTGAGCTCTTTCTCTGTCAAATAAATAAATAAAATCTTAAAAAAAAAAAAAAAGAAAGCAGATCCCAAATCTGGTTAACATAAGCAGAAAGGGAATGTATTGGAAGTCTATCCTTCCAGTAGCTTATAGAACAGACAGGAGGCTGGAGAAGCAAGCTCAGAAGAACAGCAGGAAGGCAGGACTGGGGCAGCAAAAGTACAGCCTAGGTCCACCCCCAGGAACAGTGGGCTACCACCCTGCAGTGTCCCTTCCTCCTGTACACAGCTGCTGTTCCTCAGCTCCCGACTCCACCAATATCAGGAAGAGCCTTCATCTTCCTTGAACATCTGTCTCACACCCTCCCTGGAGATTTCAAGTTGAGGGCAGGAGATTTGGCCCGGCCTGGCGGATCACCTTCCTGCCTCTCTATGTCTTCAGAGGGACAGGAGGGAAAAGAACATGCTTCCTTGGGGTACCTGGGAGGCTCAGTGGGTTAAGCCTCTGCCTTTGGCTCAGGTCATGATCCCAGGGTCCTGGGATTGAGCCTCACATCAGGCTCTCTGCTCAGCAGGGAGCCTGCTTCCTCCTCTCTCTCTGCCTGCCTCTCTGCCTACTTGTGATCTCTGTCTGCCAAATAAATAAATAAAATCTTAAAAAAAAAAAAAAAAAGAACATGCTTCCTTGGCTGTCCTAGGAGGAAGTGGGTTTCTGCACACTGTCCCCAACCCCACCTTCCTCCCCAAAAGTGGTGGATCCCAGATAGGAAAAAAGAAAAAAATATGCACTACAAAGATGTTCTCTTAATTATTCTACGTGTTTATTCTATGTTGGGTGATGGAGGGGTGGGACGTTTGATTTTGCCTCCCTGTGGAGGGTACAAATACTGCTCAGCAGGGCTGGGATGTGATCTGACCCTCCATCGACCCTGCAGTGCTCAGCCCTAGGGCTTGGAATCATCTGGGTCAAGTTCACATTGATCGGTTCCATTCTCTGGATAAGGAAACTGGGGCTTGGGATGGATCTGTGGTTTATGCAGATCACACAGCTGGGAAATGGGAGACTTGACGATAAGTCTTCTGAAACCCACTGATGTTACTTGACTTGTACCACTTCCTAGCACTGGGCTGGTAACGGGTCTAAGGGGTGCCTGGAGCAATCTAGGCAAAAGCCCTTTCAACAAAGGGACCTTTGTCACAGCCTTTCTTTGTTTGGCCATTAGACTGTTCCCTGGAGTAATGAAGGCCTGTAGTTCTCAGATACAAGGCTGGCCGACACTACTTGGCATAATGCTGCAATCTGAGTGTGGATTCTAGGGCCGTGTTGGAAATGCATGAGCTGAGGCAAGGACCTCTTCCCACCCTCCTGGCCACATGCACCAATAGCCCTGCCAGTTCAAATGAGAAAATACCACCCTTTGGCTTGACAGGATAGTCTGTTAGTGGCATGCAGCCCTACTGCCATGGCTCTGTCTTCGGTACATGCAGAGGGACATAGGACCTGCTGCTCCCCAGAGGAGATAGGCCGTGACCTCCTGTGGGTCCTCTGTGTGGGGCAATGCCAACCTGCATCTCTTCCACCAGTGTGCAGTGCCCTCCTGGAGTGGTCAGTAACTGCTCTCCTCTTTGCCCTGGGGGATCGTCCCCCCTCAAGTCCCAGGGGGCCCCGGAGGCCTGCATTAATACCCGCTTGCATCCTCCTCTTTTCTCGGTGAGTCTGTGCCTTCCTATTAGAATTCCCTCATGTCAAGTTAGAAAGGCAAACTCGACTGTCCCTGGAACTGAGATGTTACTAGCCTTTCATCAGATTTGCACCACTGGGGACCGTGATGGGCCCTGGATATCACCTCAGTCTCTGTCTTCAGAGCGCTTTTGATCTCTTTGGGGTGGCAACCATTCAGAGGAGGAGAGAGAGAAGGTGCTTTCATAAAAGACGGTTCCTGGGGGACTCAGTAGGTTAAGCGACTGCCTACTTCTCGGGTCATGATCCCAGGGTCCTGGGATGGAGCCCCACATCAGACTCCTTGTTCAGCTGGGACCCTACTTCTCCCTCTCCCTCTACCTGCTACTGTGCCTGCTTGTACTCTCCCTCTGTCAAATAAGTAATAAAATCCTAGAAAAAAAGTAAAAAGATGGCGCCTGGGTCATGGCCTTGCCTGGTGGATGAGTCTCCACTGGTGGCTTTGCCCTTCCAGACCCTCTCCCCCAACCAACCACGCTGGTGTGCAGCTCACGTGTCTGGCCAATTGAGAAATTTCAGGGGTTCAGATGGAAGTGGAATTTTGGCATCGGTAGAGTTAATGTTTATAGATTCAACTGTTTGTGTGTGCCCTTCAGGGCTCATGACATGAAGTGATTTTTAATCACGCTGAGGCGCACATTTTCATCTCACAAGGGTGGGTGAATCACTTCACTGCCGAGAATCTGGCACCAGTGTTCCCACAGAGCTTGGGGCTCTCCGTTCCTCCTCACTGAAGGCAGTCTGTGAGGGGGTCTTTCCACGTTCACAGCATCTGGGGATCTGGGGGTTCATGAGGGTCTCTGGCTGAGTCCCTCGGCATGTGTGGTGAAGGCCCTGGTGGCTCAGGCTCTCTCTCCATCGCTCCCCCTGATGCCCCAGGGCCCTCCTGAGCCCTCACACCTGGGGTCAGTCTCTCCCGGGCTCACCTCATCTGCTTACCTCAGGGCAGGGGCACCAGCACAGACAGCAGGAGCCGATCTCCTGGCTGCTGCATGTGGTGTGGGGCTGCAGTGTCTGCTGAGAATTTAAAACCAATAATAAAATCGACTGTAAGTCAGTCTGCTTTTTATTATCCCCATGCTGGCAATTCTAAACAATGTCAGTGATAAAATACTCCTTCCCCCAAATCTTTTGTTGGTCCACAAAACAGTTGCTGAGGCGACTGTTGAATTTTAATTATATACAGTCACATAAATGTATATATATAAATACATACATATATGGTTCAAATTAGCATATTTTATTACTTGTCCTTTAATAAAGAGTATATCCCACCTGAAAGTTAATTAGGAGAACTCCCAGGAAGAACAGTCCATGATGGTTCGAGCTGGTTCCAGCTGCCTTCAGGTACAGATTGTGTCTCCAGCACCCCAGTACTTAGGTTTTCCTGCTTTTAAACAATAGATAAACAATGATAGCCCAGTGATTGCAAAACCTAATGATAAAATTAGTTAACTCAGTTCCGTCCTTCCACATGACCACTTGGTGTCTTGGTGTATAAAATTTCATAAACGCCAATTATTTTGAACAGAAAGTATTGGATTTTGAATAGTATCTTTAAAATTGAAGTTTATTCTTATGGTTGTTTTAAAACTAAAGAATAATGAGAATAATAGTAATGACTGATTATGACAGAATTACCACTGAAAATAATTTTGTATCATAGAGGAGGGTATTAAAGAAATGATCCACTCTGGGTGTCAAACACATGATGTCTGCCACTGCCTGGGCCCATTCAGACAGGGAATCCCTCTTGCTCGCTGAAACAGGATGGGTGAATAATCGGGTATTCAATGGTCTATAAACACTTTGAGGTGCTGGGCAAGGACGCAGTGGTCAGAGCTCCCAGAAATGATGCTAGCTTGAGGAATTCCTGTGTGCTCTGATGGGAAGGCAGTGCTCCCATTTCCCGCTGCAGGCCCACCGCCTCTGCCGTGACCAGGCTGGCCACGTAAAAACTCCATGTCTTGCCACTCACCCCATCTAACTGGGCCCTAAACTGAGGTCTCATGCTGGTTCATCTGACTGGCCAAACCTAATCCCGTCTGTTTGGCTACCTGCAGAGGAGGACTGGAAACCGAGTGTTTCATGTTCTGGGGGCTGTAGTATGGGATGGTGTCCTGGAGGAGCTCAAAGGGAAGGCAGAGCATGCTGGTGACTAGTGTCCTCCTCACTGACACTGCTGGGCCTCTCTCTGTCACCGCTTTGGTCTCCGGAGGGGTAAGGACCTCCCCAGTTTGACATCCAGATTCTGTCCAGGAATAATGGCTGGCTCTGAAGTCACGTGTTTCTGGGGAAGCCATTTTTGTGCTTGGAGGATGCTTTCTTGTCCTCCAGGGGATCTTCCTCACCTGGGCTCCTCATCTTGGCTTTCCTGCTGGGTGCATTGTGAGTGTGTTCTCCAGATCTTCACTTCACCAACTCACTCACATCTGTTGGGAAAGAGTGGCTCCCACACGCCCCCAGCTCTCCATGAAGCCACCCCAAAACTCTATCCCACTCACACACGTGTTTTTATCATTATTACTCTTTTACAGTACTTTTTAACAAGGGATTCTTCATAATACATGTTTGCTGATTAATTGCAACTGTTGTCTGCAAAGAGTTTTTGCTACCATTCTTGTAACATTAAAAACACTCTAATTTGCATCTATGCTTGGGACCCGAAACCTCAGCTCTCCTGTCCCTTGTGGAACAATGGGTGGTTGTTGGTGAAGCTAGAACCAAGGAGTAGGTTCTGTGATGACTGCCTGGAGGGTGACAACGCAGAGAGTGGCAGGATGTGACGTCGGGATGGAAGTGCCAGATGAGGCTTGAACCCAGTAGCCATCCTGCAGCCTGGAGGCAGGGCCCACTGGGCAGCCACAAACACTAAATGAAGCTCTGTTCACAAGGCCAGGAAGAAAGCGCCTATGGCAATCTGCAACCAAAGAAGATGGATTTCTTTGTTGCCACCTTTTTATGGCTGCGTGACCACAGACCATGTCCTCTCTGGGAAGGGATGTTACTTCTGGTGATGGTGGTTCTCCTTTCCGGCCAAATAGGACTAGGCAAGGAACCGACACAGAGAAGCAGAAAAAAGGATTTGTAGCATTCAGGGTATGGAAATACTCTGGAATCACTGCCTTTGAGACAGCACAGATTGTCAGTATGGCTGGCAGACTCCTTGCTCTACTTCTCCCCTCCCACAGCCACCATCAGGAGACTCAGAAATGTGTCCACAGTCCTAAGCCCTAGCAGGGAGTAGAGCTAAGGAAAGGAAGTGGGTCCACCATATCTATTTCCTTCCCCTTCCCAGTAACCCACATGGGTTTATACCAGTCTTTTATAGCCTCTTCCTCTTCCTTCCCTGCCATTTGCTAGTGGCCTGAACCTCATTTTACTTCTGGTAATGGGGTCAGAGGGTTTGACCTCACCTTTACTGATTATAGGAAGTCTCACTTCCTTATTTCTTGTTTTTTATTCTTTTGTTTTTTAAGTAAAAGCTATATATATTTAAGGTGTACAACATGATGATTTGCTATACATATACATAGTGAAACCATTATTACAGTTGTTTTGGAATGTGTGGGTTTTTTTTTCCCCAGAATCCATGTCCTCTTCAAAGTATGGCTTCCCAATGCCTTGTAAGGACATAACATACCACGTGTTCAGTTTTATATATGAAAATATATGTATATATGAAAATGTTATGTTTATATATGAAAATGTACATGTATGTACATGTACACACATGTCCATGTACACATGCATGTGTTCTGTATATTTGTGTAAATATGTTTGAAAGCAAGACAGAAGCTTATTAGCTCACCTAGCACTCCAGAATGACAAGGCATCTTGCTGATGTCTCCAACCAACTAGGAAGTCTCTCCAAAACTGAACGTGGCCAAGACCAGGCTCTTCTCAAAAGACACAGCTAATTCCAATCAGCACATTGAGATTCTAAAGTTAAGAGCACATTGTGAAATGTGAATCGATGTGACATTGTCAAACAAAATGACCTGTGGGTTTGGGAGGTTGGCATTTGTAGGAGGAGGCCAAAGTGTGCATCTTAATCTTGATTTCCTTTGGGAATACTTCTGTTGTGTTCCTGACTCTGATTATGTTCTTGTGCAATCAAAATAGCTCTAATATCCTGGACTAAACGGTTCTTTTCCTTCCTTCCTTCTTTCCTTCCTTCTTTTGTTTGTTCCTTCCTTTCTATAAGCACAGGAAATATTGTTGGTTTTTTTGATCAGCAACAACTGCTTGGTTTTCGAGATGTAAGTCTACATGTGTGCACAAAATCCCATCCCAGTAGGAGGAAAAGGCATGGATTTAAAGTCCTGCATGGTGTGTAAATTATTTAATGCACAGGGACCTCACATGTTCAACCAGGAAACTAAAGTTCAGTATTCAGAATTCAACCTCAAAATGGCACGAACGATCCAATAGGTAAGCACAGATTTCTTCTTTATAGCCTTAATCTCAGGATATTATGAAGCCTTTAGCCTTAAGAAAATTTCAGGCAGGATTTGTACTTAACATCAAGTTTACCTTTCCCTTGGTTCTAAATGTATAGTAGGGACTGGGTACGCTGTGTAATAACAGAGGTTCTGAATTCCAATATAAGGTTTGTCACCTTATCTCTCCTTTCCTGTCAATACATGATCTGGCAGCTTCCCTACTGCATATTGTCACAGCTGTTTTGGGGACATCTTGAACCAAAGCACAGTGTTTAAAGTAGCCATCCATCTCTATCTCTGGACTTCACTCAAGCCCTCCCTAAACTCCCTTTCAATTTCTTTGGCTATGTACTTCAGTGAACTGCAAACAAACAGATCATTTTCTTGATGGTGATAAGGCAGTAATAGACTTTACTTCATTGCCCAGTGCCCTTCAGATATGCTTTCTACAAAACTCCTCAGCAGAACAAATATAGTTACTGAATTTGGTTATTGGTACACAATGAAATAATAGCTAAATAACAGAGTTACATGGTTATAATATAGTTAAATCATGCGGCAAGTTGCTCACAATAAAAAATGCAGTTAGGCAGGGAGAATGAAATTAAGGGTTAGAGGTAAAAGAGAGTGTATATCTTTAGATGTGATCTGAAATGAAAAGCAGACACCCTGCAAAGGACATAGAAAGATGTCACCAGATGATGCCTGAGGAAGTGACTTTCCTTGTTAAGTAAGGCAAGACTGGGTAAGGACATTGGGAAGGGCATGTTCAATTGGCTATATATTTTATCTTGTATATCCCTTCCTTTCCTCTTCCAGAGAAGTCATCCTAATTTAGTCCTTCATATCTCTGTCCTGGTCTTTACAATTGTTAAAGAGCAAATCTTCCAGTTTCTTCTGATTCATCCCACAAAGCATTGACCAATCAAATGTTCTTAAACACCACTCTGATTATATCATTCTTCTGTCCCACATCCTTCACAACTGCTTATTACTTGCTGAAGTAGAGTGGGTACCGATTCCGTAGCTTGGCATCCAAGGCTTTGGCATGTTCCTTTCCCTAGCCCTACTACTGTTAAGTCTCTACCAGCACATTAGGGTCACCTGGGAACTTAGAGATGCAGCATCTCAGGTCCCACTTCAGGTTTATTGAATAGGAAAATAGAAATCTGCATTTTAAAAAGATCCTTAGGTGATTCACGTGTACAGAAAATTTGAGAAGCACTGCTCTAGCCAAACAAAATACTCATATACTTCCTACTTTCCTGTTTTTGGCCTTTGCATATGCAGTTACCTCCATTTTACTCCATCTTTGCCTCTCCATTCAAAGTATCCTTTTATGATCATCTCAGGTGTAACCTCCTCTATAGAACCTATCTCAGTTATTGCATGGACCAGGAAGATCAACAAATGTTGGCCAAGCCTCTTATAAATTGAACTGCCCCTGCTGAAGGAACAGCTTTATGTATACCCCCCAGATCCAGTCCTTTTGGCCATAGAGAACTAGCCTATGATTGGGTCATCAGTACTAAAGTAGTCCATCTAGTGCCTTACTACTAACCCAGAGTATGGCCACATGAAATATGGGTAGAGACAACCAAATTCTCTCTCTCCTCTTCAGAAATTCAAATAAGACAGCAGTGCTTGCTAAAACTAAACACCAGGAGATAGAGTCAAGGTCATGAGCAGTCATGTGCAAACCATAGTTGTAAGGAAACAGAAACTTGGAGTAAGCCAAGTCGGTAGAGATAGGAGGACAGAGCAGACCAGCACGCAAGGTAGAGATGCCATAAAACAAAGAGATGGACAGAATAATGAGTTCCTAGACTTGCCCAAGTTTCTGATGGCTTTCCCATGCCAGGTCTGGGGTTTTTTGTTTGTTTGGTTGTTTTTTTAATAACACCTAACCCCCGTGACTTGAGAACACTTGTATAAGTCTCTTCCCTGCAAATGAAGTAGGCACTTTGAACCCCCCAAATGGAGCTTCTGGCTCCATCTTTAGACTTGGCTTTGAGACTGCATTTCTCATTCTTGTTGGCTGTTTCCCAGCGTTGTATTGTAACGCCCGTGGTTCTTTATCAACACCAGCTATTAGCTACTTTTGATAAGATCATGTTCTTCTCATTTTGAGCATCCAGCAAGATGCATGCTTAAAGTAGTGGTAGGATTGACTCAAATTGAATTCCAATGAAGCAAAAACATTATAGTGAAGAGGTCTGGGAAAGAAGGTGATAGGACCTATTATTAATAAGGGCAGCTGAACTGGAGAATGGCCAGCATCTACTTGAAGCCTTTGGTGCATTGTACCAAACAAGCCAAAGAGCCACTAGCCAGTTTGTGTTTTTAATACAAGCTGTTCAGTGTCATTGCAACAAAATTAGTTATCCCCATCTCTTAGGAACCTGATCTCAGCTGACACTCTTTTATCATTAAAATAATTTCTTGTAGTGAGTTGAATGTACCAAACACATGTTTCCAGCTGGTCAGCAATCTTCCTTCTTAACCTTTCATCTGCTTCAGGCTGTTCCTACAGATTAGGACAAATGATGTTTGGAGAATGATGGGTCTCAGCAGATTGAAGGAGACAGCTTCCTTGCTTATGTTTGGATGGTTGCCTCCCGCTGAGGGTCATTGTGAGTCTGTTATATGTGTACATTTTGATGTATGCAGGGGGCTGTGCATGCAGAGAAATGGTTGTGTGTGTGTGTGTGTGTGTGTGTGTGTGTGTGTGTATTTCTTTTAGTGCCAGAGATCAAGCTGAATTTGAAAAGTGTCATGGTGGTTGTTTGGAAGGAAAGAGGAGAGGGGGCCCTAATTTTACAAGTAGATGGGGATTTCTTTTCCCTTTTCTCAGCTCCCTCTTGAAGAACATCATGGTTTCATCTGCTTTTAAGCTGGAAGCTTCTTCTTTAATGGCTTTGTGACTCACAGGGCCCCGGGTGATGGTTGCTTTTTCTGTGTATAGAACTATAATCCTTCTCAATTATCAAAGACATAAATTACTATTATTTCCTTACCAGATCGAACATCTCCCTTAAATATGTGAAAGAAAAATTGTTGGTTGTCTGGTGAATTTTCCTCTTGGAAAAACTGCCTATTCTTAATCTACAAGTTCAATGAAAGTTCAAAAGTTTATCAGTGCAAACTCTATATTCTAATAATTCATCACCCAGCTTCTACATCCACATTAAGAGACTCTAGGTTGAGATGTTTTGTCTCCTCTCCTGTATAAAAGTAATCAAACAGCACATTTCCTGGGCATATCATGAATACCTATTGATCATAATCAGAGCACAGATGGTTTGAGAGAGCTTGGCTGACATGCAGGCCCTTGTGTCAGTCACAGGAACAAATTGATTCTGACTACCCTGCCACGATTCTCCTACTCCAGCAGAACTCCATTCAGGGTTGCTCTTTGGAGAATTTTGAGCATACAGCATTTCTGAAGGAGTGTCATAGTCCAAAGTTATTGTAGAGGTAAACTTGATTACTGAGAAAATGGTGATTTTAATGTACTTCACACTTACCTCGAGAAGGTCAATACCTTTCTCCGGTGTTGAAAGAGCTCTTATCAATTTAAACTTTATCCTGAATTTTGTCTGCTAATTAAGGAAAAGGAAAATCCTGATTTGCATTTGCCTATGACAGTATGAAGTACCATTAGTACTTTTCTCCAAGAGGGATTTGTTTTCTTACTCACTTTTTAAATTAATAATTTGTTGACAAAATTAAAGAGCTTGTGCTTATGCCACCCATCTTTCCCTTATGACTTGGTATAGATATGTATGTGGGAGAATAATATAGAAAGAGAGGGCTAATGCCCCCAATATTGTTATAAGCATCAAAATCCTCTGTGAGAACCAGATAAGGAAGGGCCTTTCTCTTTTGATACTATCCATTACTGTCCATTACTTTACTGTTTCATACATCAAAGCTGCCAAGGCAAGTTCAATAGGAAATGGGTCTGCCTCCATCAGGGAAGGGTTTGGGATATGCATGCATGGCTTGGGGACCAAGTTATTCTGTCCTTGTCCCAATTCCCAGCTCTAGGATGGCCTCTTTTCCACATGATCCTCCTTACTTGTTGCTTAGCCTTCCTATACCTTTTTCCTTGACTCCCTGCTGTGCTCTCTCACTAATTGTGGGGGCAGGTGCAGGGACAGACTAGGGGGCTGTGTTTTATGTTAATTTTTTATTAGACACCTAAACCTGTTCTCCATCCCTATTTGATTGCACTAAGAGTAGTTGTTTGACTCAAAAGGGACCAGTCCACAGGGTGGGCTAATCTAATAAAAGCCCCTCCAGAATTCAAGTTAAGAGATGAATAATCTATAATAACATAATGTTGGGTGGTAGGAATCAAAGTCATAGAGGCCATGTAGGAATCCAAGGCCATGCAGACGTGGGACAACCATTTTCAGCCATGGGTACGCTGATGAATCAGCAGGAAAGTCTCATCTGGGAAGATATGTTCTGACCAGAGAGTATCCTTTTAGAGAGATTCAGATGGGAAATTTCTATTTCCTTCACTCACCTAGTCCAGTGCCTGGGAACTCTAGAAAATCATGTTGCCCTCTTTTATGCAGCTGAACACAGTTCCACAAGAGAGTCTATACCAGGAGAAAGGGTGATATTATCTGAATGTTTAGATGTCTTACCTTCAAAGCCCTCTGTACTCATTCTCTGCCTCGTACTCTGATGCTCGCTCCTGCTGTCTGGCGTTGTTTACTTAAACTCTTTTGCTTTATTCATTACTTTCTGTGGTCGATTAAAGTTGGCTACAAATTCATTGTGAAGACAGAGTCTAATCCCGTTCCCTTGAATATGGACTGCCTTTGTGGCCCGCTTGACCAATAGCATGCGGTAGAAGCGATGTCTGGATGTTCCAAGGTTAGGTCATAGAAATATTTGGAACTTCTGGCTATGACTCTGGGGACACTTTCTTGGAACTCTGAGTGACTGTTGTAAGAAGTTCTGTTACCCTGAGCCTGCTATGCTGTGGGGAGCCCAAGTTGAGGTGAGGGAGATGGTAGAGAGAGAGAGGTACACCAAGGACTCCAAGTGCCAAACCGAAGAGTGAAGAAGCCATCTTAAAGATGACGCCCAGCTAGCCGCAGCTGATGCCGTGTAGATCAGAGATAAACCATGAAGCTGAGCTCTTCCTGAATTATTGAGACACAAATATTGTAAATGAAATAGTGTGTTTTAAACTACGAAATTTTGAGACAGTTTTTTACACACCAACAGATAACCAGAATATTCAAGGCCGGAATATTCAAGGCCACTTCAGCCTGCTTGCCTCTCCTTAGATGATTCCCTGGGATGATCCCTGTCTCAAAGATACCCTCTCCCTTCCCCTCCACCTCTATATCCTTTAGTTATCAGGACAATTATCTCCGTCTCGGAGCATATCTGGCCAAAGCCACTCTTAGAACTCTGCTTATGCCGTCCTGTGTGCCTCTTTGATATGATTTTGCTATCACATCCTAACTTCCCAAGGGCAGAGCCTCTTCCTTGCTCTCTCTCTTTTTTTTTTTTTTTGTCTTGCCCCTTGACAAAGTCTGGGACAGAAGGGATTCAGCATATGTTGAGGCTCCTAAATGTTCTCATCTTGAGACTAAATGGCCCTAATCACCTTAAACCGAATCTATATTGGTACTAATCAAAGGTTTGTCTTCAATTACACATTTCTGATTAGGTCCTTCAATGTTGAGGTATTTTCTATGTTTTATCTCAGAATGTGTATAGAGTTTGAGTTTTCTGGGTGGTTGGGAGAAAACCCCAAGGGACACAGAAGGAAATTTTCTGGGTAGCATAAATAATAGGCAGAATTAAGTGACACACTCTGTTTGTTTGCTTGTCAACACATGCCTGTATCATTTATGGGAGGTCGGGGTCAAACTCTGTTTATAGTTCTATTCTAGCCAGGGTGAATGAGTGAATGTCTTTTAACCACATCACCTCTTTCTAAAACTTATTTTTTTTGGGTTTCTCCCAGCCCACAAAAGTGAACTTTCCCATGTTCCCAGGACATTTTTCTTTTCTTTTCTTTCTTTTGTTTTTTTTCATTTCCATGTACCCTTTGGTTTCCTCTCACATGCAACATTCTTTTCTGCAGTGTTCAGAAAACTCATTAGCGTCCAACCTCCTCAATTAGGCAGAGTAAACATGCATTACTCCGAATTGGCCCCCTACTGCATGGAGAGAGAGAGAATTCAAGCAAAATGTTGGCCTAGTACCCAAGGATTTGACCACGACGTTTACTTCTCTTCAATAAAATTCAAGTCACATCTTCCTATAGTTTTATAAGTAATTAAGCTCTTATCTTCAATTTTCAAAGGATCACTGTTTCCTTTTCTACATATATCCATTTCCTCTTCAATTCATGGTGTGTACTTATCTATTATTGTATGCATACCATTCGTTTGCGGCATTATCTGCTGTGAGATTTTCCCATTTTTCTTAATCTAACCATCACAGAATCAGCAACATGATAGCAGGCGAACCACATTGAGAGGCAGAGCTCTTTTTTCATCCTGCAAAAGAAGAAGGGCACATTTTAAATGTTCTGCTTCTTAAAGAATTCTATTTAAAAAAAACTGTGAAGTTATTGCACTTCTCCCTGGAAATCACAAACTATATAATTTCTAACTTTCTCCAGTGTTCAGGCACATGGGATATGGGGAAACATTAGCTGCGTTCTATTCGTGTTCATAGGTCGTGACTAAGAGGAGTAGATTTTCAAGAAACATTGATGTGGGTGGACTTCAAGTGGGAGGAATGTTCCAGTCTTCCTGCTGAACACCTAGAATATTAGAGACTTAGGAAGTTTGTACTTGACTCCTTTTAAGAGAGAACTGTGACTTGAGGTCACAGTGTGATAAATCCCTGACACGACAGTGTGAGGGAACAGGCATTGAACAGAGGGGAGCAAAACAAGCTGGAGTGAAAAGTTCAAACACATGACAGTATTCTTACAAGTGAGGCAATGGAGGGTTATTAAAGAGTAGCTTTTATAGAGGAAGTAGCTGATCATACACATTTCATTTTTTATTTTATTTTTAAGATTTTATGTATTTATTTGACAGAGAGCACAAGCAAGGGGAGCAGCAGGCAGAGGGAGAGGGAGAAGCAGACTCCTGCTAAGCAGAGAGCCTGATGCAGGGCTTGATCTCAGGACCCTGGGATTATGACCTGAGCCAAAGGCAGGTGCTTAACTGCCTGAGCCACCCAGGTGCCCCGATAATCCACATTTCTGACAGCAGTGTGCTTGTGTGAAACCTTCTGGTTGTTGTCAGTTCTAATACTGCATGTACACACACACACACACACACAACTGCTTCTTTATACTTAATATTCAATCTGTTGAAAAGAATTTACTTTTCTTCATCAGAATGCTGAATTGTGACATATATCTTCAGTTCCTTAGCAACAAACTGTCACGTCACCCTTGTGAAACTGTGGTCAGCTGAGAGGCAAGGGAATGCTGAATTGCAATGGAGAAAATCCTTATTTTAATCACAAATGTGTATACAAACTGGAAAGACTCTATGAAAAGGCAGGACAAGGAAGCTGCATTTGAACAAGTGTTTTTGATTAAGGTTTGTGTTGGCCCAGAAGTCCCCTCTAAGTTCCTTTTTATTGAATAATTTCCCTTTGGTCCTTGAGTAACTAAAAGAAAACCCAGTGCTTGACATTAATGTGGGACTAGAGCCCCATGGTAGGATTCCTTTGCCCGACTGCTGTCAGGGGCCTCACCAGACAGGAGTCTCACCCAGCATGGTGTGAACCCACTGGTTCCTATGCCAGTTGCCACCCCCTCCCTGACCCTGGGGGAGGGCTGTGTGCAGGACACACAGTCTTAGCGGTCATTCGGTGTGTGCTTATTTCTTTGCCTGTTTTTAACTTCAGAAAGGCTTGTCAGAAGACAGTGGTGACAATGCAGGAAGATGTGGATTAGCTCTAGAAACTGACCCTGGAAAAAGGGCAGAGGGACCAGACACTGACAATATTGATGATGCAATCTCATCTTCTTTTCCTTGTTTTATCTGTTAGGAATGATGTAAAAATAATTTTTAGGTGCAACCACATCATTGAATGACACTAGAATTGGAACAATGGGAACAAAAATAGAAGGAAAAAATGCAGAACTCTTGAGAGAAAGAGGGGGAGAAAGAGACAGAGAGAGACTCAAGAAAGCAGAGATTATTTAAACAACTCTGAGAAACCGTATCAGTGCAATTTACCCGAATTCCCAGTTTCCATATTTAAATGTCTGATCAGTCATTCAGTTCCAACACAGACATCATGTTTGAAGGCCACTTTGTGACAGTTTTACCCTGGTTCAGATTATTTGCAATCCAGGGGGAAAATGTACATTCTGTGCAAAAGCAAATAGAAAACATATCTGAGCACAAATCAAAAGAATGATTACCACACTCTACGCTCTGTACCCATTACCGGGTCCCCAAGGCTCTCGTTCTGTTTGTCTTGGCACTTTTTTCTTTAGCTGCCTTCAGTTGGACTGGGTGGGAGCAACAGCCATCACCGCTACCCACACAACCCTCAGCAGAGAATGAGGGCAGTGGAAAGGGATAACCTGGGAAGCTGCGACATCTTTCTGGGGCTCGGTGCTCTGCACTTCACTGTTGGGGGGTGCTGCCCTGGGGAGAATGCCTGGGGCTCGCAGGGAAAGTCTTCGCTGAGTATGTGTCAGGAAGTGCCTAGCCATCTGCAGAAGGGGCAACGTTGCTCTCGTTTCATTCTCCAGCACACTCTTCTTCAGTGGATAATGAAAAATGACATTTGCACAAAGTGGAGAGAAAAAGCATTGTTTCTATAACACATTATGCTTTGCACTGCTCAGGAGACAACATTTCATCTCCTATAAAAAGAATTATCTCTATAACTTACTGTGCGTGGCAGAAAAGTTGCAATGTGTCTTTAAAAGAGCTGTCTCCACACGACAAGACACATTTTGTCTCCTTCCCTCCCCCCTGACAGGATAGCCTGTGTTTATAAGCAAATCCACTCAACCCCTTAATGATGACCTAGAGTAAACATCTGACATATACTAGCTTTCAAGCTCTCCTGTGTTTAGGCATGAATTGTTCATCTCTGTGCCTTTTGTATCCAGTCTGAAGGAAAGACAAATGATACAAAGGATGATTTACCTTATCAATGGAGGCAGAGGTTATGCCTGTGTTTATCTGATCCTCCTTTATTGTCTCACAACCAGTGAGATGACCAGCCTGGTGCACAATGACCATTTCAGTTGAGCCTCCCACACATCCACACACTTCACTTCCATGTTGACTTTAATTTCAAAATACATTCAAAAGACAGGCCCTGGACTTTCTGGGCAACCTGGGTTCAGGCAGGCCTGGAGGACAAGGTTGGGTTTTTCATTTAGCGTCAGGCTTTCTCTCCATGAGCCCTGCCAGGGTATGGAAACTGGGCCATTTCTCTCTAATTGCAGCAGGAGAATTGCTTCTCAGCTCTGTGAGGGCAATGCGGATGCCCAGCTCAGACTGCCTTCTCAGCAGAGCAACGGATGTTTGGAACGAATCTCCTAGCCTAAGAAAAGACCACAGGAACTTGGGGAAGAGGTAGGCTTGCTTCTCTGTTGAGTAAGTTTGTAAGAAAAAATCCAGTCATTTTAGGAACCATCAGTCTGGCCAGGAAGAGAACTTCATGAAATCAACTGGAAGCCACTAGGACCAATGGAACCACGTTTGAACAGGATGTCCCAAGACTTAGGAATCACTAAGAATCCCCTCTGGAATGAACTACTAATTCTCATGTAGTAGGAATCAGTCTTGGAAGGAAGAAATGCTCCTTTGCTGTCCGGGATGTGTCCAGTCCTGGATGTGCCAATCACACAAGTTCCCTCAACCTCAGCCACAGAAATGATCCCTGGGAACACAGGGGATGGGTGGGCATCAGGGCAGTTGTGCTTGCAGGGAAGCCCATGGAGAGAGAGCAGTGGTGGGCGTAGAAGACAGGAGGATCACACATCAGAGGTCCCCAAACTCTCTCTGAATCAGCTCAAAGAATGTGGGGGGAAAGTTTCAGATAGGAGAAACACACTCTACCTGGTGATTCTGATGACTGCAACTATAAAACCTAGGATGATGAAGACTCTGAAAGCTGAATTGGGGAAGAAGATCAGAAATTGAAGTACCACAGGAGTGGGGTCAAGCTTACCATTTTTTCCCTCCATTCACCCCCATCCTGAACTTGATGCGAACTTGATGCAGCCAGAAAACTGGAAGTGGCCTCTAGAGAGCGGGTTGGGAGAGCACCAGGAGTGCTCAAGGACTGGGGAAAGAGACTCCTAATTCTCAGAAAGAGCAAAAAGCCATCATTTCTTTTTTTCTCTTCTCTGTTCCCTTACACCCCAGTCCCCAAGCAATCCCTTAATGGCAGCAGTGGGAGTGAAGGAAGCAATAAAGAGCAGAAATCAATGAAATTGAGAACAGAAAAACAATGGAGAAAATTTTAAAAAGCCAAAAGTTGGTTCTTTGCAAATATCATTAAAATTGATAGGCTTCTAGCAAGATGAAATGAGAGAGAGAGCAGGAGGAGAGAGAGAAGACATGAATTACCAGTACTAAGAATGAAAGAAGATATTGTTATAAATCCCACAGGTGATAAAGAAAAAAATAATCAGGGAATACTACAAACAACTCATGAACATAAATTCAACAACTTTGAGGAACTGTATCATTTTTCTTCAAAAGCCCAAACTACCAAAACTCACCAAGATAAAAGAGATAACTTGAATATTCTATAACGATTAAAGACATTGGATCTGTGGTTTAAAATCTTCTGAAGGAGAAATCTCCAAGCTCAGATGATTTCACCATTAATTAACTCAAACATTTAAAGAAATTAGACCAATTCTATACAGTCTCTTCCAGAAATTGAAAGTGAATGGAATGCTTTCCGACTCAACTTAGGAGGCCAGCATTAACCTGATACCAAACATCCTGTTGTTTCATTGATTTCTGTTCTTATGTTTCTTTCTTTCTTGTTTCTGCTGGCTCGATGTTTATTTTGGTCTCCTTTTTCTACTTTTTTTTTTTTTAAGATTTTATTTATTTGTTAGAGAGAGAGAGAGCGAGCACAGGCAGACAGAGTGGCAGGCAGAGGCAGAGGGAGAAGCAGGCTCCCTGCCGAGCAAGGAGCCCGATGTGGGACTCGATCCCAGGACGCTGGGATCATGACCTGAGCCGAAGGCAGCTGCTTAACCGAGCCACCCAGGTGTCCCCTTTTTCTGCTTTTTTAAGATGGAAACTTAGGGACGCCTGGGTGGCTCAGTTGGTTAAGCGGCTGCCTTCGGCTCAGGTCATGATCCCAGCGTCCTGGGATCAAGTCCCACATCCGGCTCCTTGCTCGGCAGGGAGCCTGCTTCTCCCTCTGCCTCTGCCTGCCTCTCTGCCTGCCTGTGCTTGCTCCTGCGCTCGCTCTCTATCTGACAAATAAATAAATTTAAAAAAAATCTTAAAAAAAAAAGATGGAAACTTAGATTATTCATTTGAATATGTTCTTCTTTTCTAGCATTTCATAATGTTATAAGTTTCCCTCTAAATAATGCTTTAATCTGTATCTCACAAAGATGATACAAAAAAAAAAACAAAGAAAGAAAGAAAAAAGATAACTGCAGGTCAATATCCCTCATGAAGAGACACAGAAACTTTTCAACAAACTCATAGAAAGTCAAATCCAGCAATATATAAAGACTACCATGATCAAGTGCGGTTCACCGTATTAACAGTCTGAAGTTAAATGCACTCTTACCACACTGCCCAGCAATTCCACCACTGGGTATTTTATCCTAGAGAGATAAAAATCATGTTCTCACAAAAACCCATCCACAGATGTTTGTGGCAGCTGTCTTTTAACTGCCCTTACCTGGAAATGATCCAGAGGTCCTTCAACAGGTGAATGGACAAACAAGCTGGGGTGCATCCATACAATGAAATACTTAACTCAGCAATAACAGGCAATAGTTTGAATGAATGGATCTCAAAGGTGTTTGAAAAGCATTCTGAGTGAAAGAATCGGGTCTCAAAAGACTATATGCTATATGATGCAACGTATACGGCAATTTCCAAGAGACACAACTGTGGTCATGGAGAACAGAACTAAGGGATAAAATGAGGGAGTTTTTTGGGGGCAATGGAATTGTTCTGTGTCTCAGGGAAGTGATAGTTATCCAAATATTGAGACACGCACCAAAATCCATAGACCTGGACTTACACGGAGTCATTTTTACAGTATATTCATTAAAAAATGTAATGTAGGGATCAAAACTCACAGGTTGTCCACCAGAGGTCCTCCCCCACCCCATCTCTTTCGGGTCCCCCAGGGCTCCCCTTCCTTTCCTTGCTCCCTGTTCCCAGCCTGGTGGTGCCTTCCTGTCTCCTTCCATATCTCTCCCATCACCAGGCTGTGGCCCCTCACCCAGAGCTACCCCTTCAGAGGCTGTCTTCCATCTGCAGGAATTCACTGGGTTTTGATTCAGTTCATTCAACAAGCCAACAAAAGACAAAACAGAGCCATCTTGATTTCTTTTTTCCCCTCCCACCTCTCTATCTACAGCATCAGTGAATACTACCAGTTCTGTTTTCTGATCCAATTCCAGCCTAATCACTGATGCCATTGCTGTCGTAGGCCAAAACTTCCCGGCCACCGCAAACCTCGTGTCCCTGCTTCCACTTCTTCCTTGCTATCGTCTGTTCTCAATCCAGCTATCAGAGTTATTTTACTAAAACAGAGAGATCATTGCTCTACTTGAAATCCTCAAAGTCTTTCTGGTGCATATAAAATAGAAGGCCTTACTCTGGCCTCCAAGGCCTCTGGAACTGGCCCTTGCCTCCTTCCCCACCCTAGACTCCTTCTATCCTTTCCTCCCACACTAAGCGCCAGCCACTGTGACCTCCTTGCTCCTTCCAGAATATGTCAAGCGTATTCCCACTTGAGTGCTATTTTCTCTGCCTGGAACTGGCTTCTCCCAGAAATCTGTATGGTCACTGCTTCACATAGTTCAAGACTCAGCCCTGAAGTCACTTCCTCAGAGAGAACTTCTCTGACCGCTTGTTTTAAATAGCTTCCCCAGCCTTCCAGTCTCTCTCTGTCCCTTTAACCTGATTTATTTTTTTCTCAGCACTTAAACACCTTGTGCAAGGCTTTATTATGGATGCTGACTTTCCATTGCAAATCGACTCCAAACTCCTTACTGTGGCCTACAAGACTCTGTGACCCGGTTCTTGCCTCCCTCTCTGACACCATACCCTCTATTCCCTAGGGACAATCTCCCTTTGCTGTCCCTCTCCCTGATTGTTCCCTCCGGTTTCACTGACTTGCCTACGTTCCTGGAACAAGCTAAGCATGCTTCTACCTCAGGATCTTTGTACTTGCTCTATCCTCTTGCAAATCTCACTAAAATTGATAGGCTTCTAGCAAGATGAAATGAGAGAGAGCAGGAGGAGAGAGAAGACATGAATTACCAGTACTAAGAATGAAAGAAGATATTGCTATAATGCCTGGAATGTTGTTTTTCCATGTAACTTCCTAATGTGCTGCCTGCTAAAATGTTACTTCATCAGAAACCTGTTCTGTAGCAGCTGTCTTGTACACCTTCTACAAACCATCATTTTGTTCCCTCCTTACCTGATTTATCATTCATAGCATTTATAACTACCTGGTTTGTGTATATATGCATATTTTTATGTATCACCTATGTCTCATCACTAGGCTGATAGGAGAGGGACTCTGTTTTGTTTGCTGTTGTCTTTGTGAGTCTCAGCTTTGCTCATACCAATGCCAGTTTGAGGAAGGTTGCGGTGGGGGGGAAACACTGGGATTATCAGGGGACTCAGGGTGGTCCCTGGCAGCATGGCTATTTCCTGGTCTGTCTCTCTCCGCTGGCGGTAAGCTCTTTGTGGGCAGTGGCCAAGGGGCAATGCCCAGTACATAGTGGATGCCTAGGAATAGTTGTAGAACGAATAAATGACAGAGGCCTTTGGTTATTTAAAAAGGATTTTCCATTTTCTAGGAGGAACTTTCCATGTTCTAAAACCCAAATGCAGAGTAATGGCAAAATTGGGGGAGTGGGGCACCTGCCTGGGTGGCTATCTGCTAAGCATCCAGCTCTTGGTTTCAGCTCAGCTCATGATCTCAGGGTCATGAGATGGAGCCCCACACTGGGCTCTGGGCTCATTGTGGAGTCTGCTTAAGATTCTCTCTCTCCCTCTGCCCCTGCCCCCCCCCCCCACCACGGGTACGAGCTCTCTCTCAAATAAATAAATCCTTAAAAATAAACAAGTAAACAGATAAATAAATTGGGGGTAGGAGAGTACTGAATTTAGAGGCTCTTTCTGACATCTTTATACTTGACCTTGACTGGTGAACCCTTTTGGATGGCCTTCTGCCATTCTTGTGATGGTAATGTACCCTAACATGGCTTCTACTCTCTCCTTGGCCACACTCCCTCCTGAGTTCCCTCCCACTTTCTCTAGAGCTCAGCCACACAGTAGTTTTTTTGATTCCTCCTACATGTGTATTCCCTCCCCGCCCAGGGCCTTGGCCCAGGCTTCTTCGAACTCTGCCTAAACCACTCTGAGCCCTCCACCCTCCCCATAGCCAGTGCCTCCTCACCTTCCCTCACACGCACATGGGGCCAGGCCCCCTGACGAGCTCTCCTGTACCCCACTGATCACACTTGTGGTTTGACAGGTGTCTGTATGATTATTCAGTGAGGGCTCCATGGCAGCTGGACCAGGGCCGCCTGTATCCTATCATCATAGCTTTGGGGACCCCGCACTGAACTGACTTTTAATAAGGATTTGTTGAATGAAAACAATTAATTAATGAAACGAAATCTACTAGCTTTTCTATAGAGCCCTGATTTCAGGATAAGGCAGTGAAGACAATTATTAAAACAAAAGACAAAGTAACCCATTAAGCTCTTGAGCCCATGGTCCTGTCAGAACATGAAGGATGCCGTGGTGTATAGGGGATGGGATGTGTGGCAGGTGGACTTCTAGGAGCAGAGAGAGGAGAGACGAACTTTGGAAATTCTAAGACCTGCCCCTCCATGAGTGGGCTTCCTCGTGGCTTGACAGTATCACAGGACCAAACCTTCCATCCGATAATACAGCTGGTGCTCAGACTTTGTGTTTTTATGACACTGCGTGGAATTCTCTTTTTGCCTTTCTACTAAAACTCAAAGAATAGGAATAAGAATAGAAGAGATCAAAGAAATCAGCTCAACATAAGGTGAACTTCAAACAGGCAGCTGTGTCCCACTATGAGCTACCTGTCCTTGTGTGGGGGAGGGGGATGAGGGGAGGGGTTTCTAGAAGCTTAAGGCACTTCTCTTTGTCAGGGATGGTATGGAGGTGACTCAACCCTCAAGTAGGGGATGAGAAGTCCTCTTTCAGTGCCCCTTAATGGGCCTTTCCACCTGGAGACACCCAGAATGTGTGCCCATGCTTTCCCTTCAGTCTTGTCCCTTACCTAACCTTTGCTGGAAAGACTCAGTGTCTGCCAATCTTGTAGCTCATTGGAATGACATGGGGAAGATGAAACATTCTGATGCCTAGGCCCCACCTGTGACCAAATATGTTAGAATATCTGGGGTACGGTCTAGGTGTCCGTATTTTTTAGATGCACCCAAGGTAATTCTGAAGTGTGGCCAGGGTTGACAACCACTGTCAGGCCCGTAGCACAGTAGGCTGATTTCCTCCTTCCATCCCTGTTGTTCATTCTGCTTCTCGGCAGACAGGCTAAACAGTGCTGGTGTATGCACTAGCTGACTTCTGGGATGGCCACCAGTGACCTCACCTCCTGGAAGTCCTCCCCCCGTGTCACCCCCTGCCCCTTGACTGTGGGCTGGACTTGAATTCAGATCAGCCTAACCACAAAGAAGAAAATAGCCAACACAGGCAGGAGGCTGGGGAAGGTGAAATGAAAAGCCCAGTATTCAGGTGCTCAAACTGTGGTAATCCGTGACATCTGCCACCTCAGGTGCCCCTCCCCTCTCTCCCTCCATCTCCAACCTCAGCCCAGTGGGGATGGTTCAGGGCTGATGCACCCCTTGGTGCTCCAAGCATCCTCAAAAGAGGCTTTCTTCAAGGCTTCTGGTTCTGCTCTCCTCCTCCTTTTCATTTTCTCCTTATCTCGGTTGTCTGCTCTGAACTGGGAGCTGGCACCACGGCCTTTCTCCCTCTCAGCCAGAGAAAAATCCTCCTCCCCAAGGAGAGCCAGTCTGAACAACCCTCTGCACAGCGCGGCCCTAAGAAGCCACTTATCTAGATCGTTATTACACTCATTAGTGTGGTATGAGCTCAAGCACCAGGGCCAAGGTCTTGTTGATGCCCTGGCTCTTGGCTGTGGGCTGCCCTGGCAGAGCCAGTGTGTAGTCTCTGAGAGGGGAGATCAAACCAAGTCTTCCTGACCATTAGGAATCTTGGTACTTTGTTAGGGAAATTTGGATGGCCAGGCCCATCCGTTCTTGTTCCCTTGAAATTTCCCCGAGCGTCAGAGGAGCCGCTGTGGGGACTCTCGTCCATGTCCCCAGTTCCCCCCACCTCCGAGGTGCCAACAGCCCTTTTGTTGGTCTGGCTCTCCACTTAGATCATTGAAGCGATTTCAGGTCCAGCCGGGCAACACTCAGCATTTCATTTCTGTCTTGGCAAGGTTACCATGTTATTACTTAACTGTGCTGCTGCTACTCAATAAGAGGGAACTGATTGAAATAACCACAGGAGTTGCTGGATTCCCCTAATTTTAGCACAGAGTTAAAGCTCACTCCCACAGTTGGAAGTTAAAATAGGCTCCCAGCCCACAGAAATGCCCACCCACCACACTTAATTGTCACACCACTGTTGCCTGTCATGGCAGGAGACGTGGAAGACTGCAGAACATTCTTATAAGCAAGGTTCTTTCCCTTGGCAGCTGCCTGAGGTCATTTTGGCCAGGCCCAGTTCCTTTCAGACCCTCTGCCTGTGCAAATTTGCATGACTGTTTTAGAGAACTCCTGTTTTCTTGCCTGATTTGTTTAACAGGTAGTCCAAGTGCATCGTATGCAGTAGAGCAAGGGGAGGGAACAGAAACTTCTGTTTGGGGGTGCCTCTTGAAATGACTCATTCCTGGAGTCCAGATGTGTTGAGGGCTGTGACCCTGAGCCATCAGGGCGATTTGGAAGGCAGAGTCATGATATCTAATCCAGGCTGATGTGCTTTCTCTTGGTGTCACAGCCATCTTCTGCAACACATATGCCCCAACTTGAAGAAAAATTTGGAGTAAATGGCTTCTTGTGTAACTCCCTGCAAACCTGCCCATTTTTCTTTCTTACTATTGAAAAATGTATTTTACAAGAATTTTGAAGGAATTCTATGAGATGTTATTTCTTAGAGTGTGCCCACGGCTCAATATTTTTCGTCACTGTGCAGTTTTGTTCTCTTGCTCCTATTTTAAGTCATAGTCAGCCCTTAACATTTTAGCACAGCAGAGCTGATCAGACCGTCAAGGGCAAAGTCAAGGACTAGAATGGTGAGACTTTCAGAGAAAAAGAAAGGCTTTATTCATGACACAATTGCTGAGAGGACCCTGGGCAACTCGCTCCCAAAGTTCTGTGAAGGCTTCTTGGCCAGCCTCGATCACTCACTTCTACCCTCTCTGTTGTCACAGCCACTGTGTCTCCTCCTTAGCCTCACAGCCCCTCAGCAGGACTGTGCGGGAGTCTCCTGACACCCATGTTGACCATTAGTGTCACATCCATTGTCTTTAAAGATATCTTTCCTCCTGTCATTTTCCCTTCTGTTGCCTGTAGGATCAAGTCTGGTTCTCTTGGGCTTTCATTAAACTGACTGGTTCCTCTCTAGCATGTCTTTACATGCTACCTTTGTGAAAACTTTTTCTAATCAGACTCACCATTTCCTTAGCACACCTGTTCAGTTCCGACTTACCTTTCACCTCTGTCAACCCGCAGTCCATGAATGCCTCGTCTTTCCTCCTCTTGCCCACTTCGCTCAGTCCCACCCAACCTTCCTGTCTGTCCGAGGCTCAGCTCCCCTCTGCTCCTCTCTGGAGACTTTCCTAATGGTTGCCACCATACAGTGATATCCCCACTTCTGGATTTCTCCAAGTATATATACATTTTTAAAGATTTTATTTTATTTTTTTGATAGAGATCACAACTAGGCAGAGAGCCAGGCAGAGAGAGAGGGGGAAGCAGGCTCCCCACCAAGCAGGGAGCCCGATGTGGGGCTTGGTCCCAGGACCCTGAGATCATGACCTGAGCCGAAGGCAGAGGCTTAACCTACTGAGCCACCCAGGCGCCCCACCCCAAGTACTTTTTGTGCCATTTTCATGCTGGTCCTTCTGTTTCCAATGAGACTCCTGGAGTATCCTAAGCCTTCTAACTATTCTCTAACAGATTATTATTTCAGAATCAGTATTTTGGGCACTCAAAATGGGTAGGAGAATGTGGATCCAAGAAAAGACAAGGGAAACATAGACAAAGGAATGGATAATTCTATCTAGGACATGATACTTTCAGTGTAAGCTGAGTGCTCTCTAAAATCTTTCAAAATTCCCACTTTGGGGATCGCTCTGTGACAGAGGTCTGCTGCTGCGGTATTGGGGCCTGTGGCACATGGAGTTTGATCTTGCCTTTCAGGAACTGATCATAGCGAGAAAGAGACTTGGACTGGTTCATTTTTTCCCCAAAGCTGCGAGGAAATCAAGTCCATGACCATACTTATAACTCACACATTTAGTGAATCAGGCCAAGCTCAGAACTAAATGATGAAAATGAAAATTAATCAGGGATTCCCATGGGTCTCACATATGGCAGTTTTGAATCTTTTTTTTTTTTCACTATCATAATTGTTTTCTTACTCATTTTCTTTGGTTGAATACACAACCGCAAAAAAATAAAAATAAAATAAAAATAAAACCAACCATAAGGCAGTGGTGGTGATGGAAATGAATAAGCCCATGGAAACAGCAGAATATCTACAGATGTAAGATTAGGAAGGAAGGAAACAAAGGCAATTTCATTATCTCTGTGAGGCGTGCACACCTTTCCTTGCCAAGGCCCCTAGATCAGGTTGTGGGACTCGGTGGCAGGTGCTTCCTTGAGCCACACAGAAATCAGGCCATGGATCTCTGGTACCGTTGAGGTGAGTTATATCTGGCACAGACAGCTTATTCTGCTCCTCTTTCTGTCCTTCCCAGAAGAGAGAAAAATGAACGAGTATTTGAGAAAAGAGTCAGAGAGAGGGTTTGGTGTCTCTTCTTAATTCACAGGGATTTAAAATAAAAACACTTTATGGCATTATAACATAGGGTTATGTCCCTCTTATTGAATTTTTTTAAAAAGATTATTTATTTATTTATTTGACAGACAGAGATCACAAGTAGGCAGAGAGAGAGGAGGAAGCAGGCTCCCTGCTTAGCAGAGAGCCCCATGCAGGGCTCGATCCCAGGACCCTGAGATCATGACCTGAGCCGAAGGCAGAGGCTTTAACCCACTGAGCCACCCAGGTGTCCCCCTTTTATGAATTTTTGTGGCAAAATGGAACCACAACAGAAAACAAGCAATCATAAAGAATACCATGCCTCAGAACATCATTTTCCTTGGTAGAACATCACCACTTTAAGGCACTGAGACCTTTTCTTTTCACACTACCTAACAAATAGCATTACCGTGACTCAAGTCAGATTTTGAAAACTTGCCCGGTCTTTCACTAAGAATTGAAAGCTGTGTAGGACTCTTGCTCCAGGAAACTTTGTTTGACATTTTAATCGTATTGCCTCAACAAGAGCAGAGAATATCCACGAACTTAGATTTGTACAAGGTAAATCATGAAGCCATCCAACATGGAGCACCTTCTGAGTGTTGGGTGGGGTTTTTCTATGAAATGTCAATGCAGCTTCTCCACTTGACATAAAAGTCCTAATTAAAAAAAAAAACAAAATCTAAACTACTCAATTTTTTTTTTATCAAGCAATTTTTAAAAAAAAATCTAAAGTGCTTTTTGGAAGAGACTACCAGGAAAGGACTGGAAGGTAGTTATAATGACTAATAAGCACTAGGGGTTGGGTTAACCAACATTGGCAGGGAGGGACTTCTGAGTCCCACAGACCTCTTGGATGAATCAGATTCCTTCAGTTGTTTGACATGGCCTTCTGGAAGGGACAGCGTGAGTTAACATGCACGAGAACAGATCGAATGCACTGCCAGCTGGGCGTTTACTCTGGTGCTGGAAGGCGGCTTTTCTTACGCACAACACTTTGTTGTGCTAGAGGGACATCATGTATAAAAGCCTAAAAGTAAACCTTCAATTCTTCATGTCTGGCCAAATTGTTGGTACAGTGTGCCTCGAGGATGTATCCACCATGCTTGCCTTTCGGGGTCATTGTGAAAGAATTCGATCGCATGTAAGAGTCACCCCACACACGTTACAGTGTACAAAGGACTGACATCTCCATTTTCTCAGTGGAACCTCACAACATCAGTGGGAAGCAGGAAAGGCAGATATTATTATCTCTTGAGAGGGGGTGACCCCGCTGCCGCAGCATATGTGCAAGTTTTGCTGGAGAATGTTTATCGGTTGTATTTTCAAGGATTTTATATTGTACAAGGGTGTTTATTGCAACAGTGTTTTTGTTTTTTTTTTACTTTATTTAAGCTTTATTTAAACATATGATGTAACCCCACCACCCTCACCCAACCCCTCTTCCCCCCAACCCCCTCAGTTTGTTTTATGACATTAAGAGTCTCTTTTGGTTTTTCTCCCTCCCGATCCCATCTTCTTTCATTTTTACTTTTCCTACCACCTTAACTCCCACCCCCGTGCAACAGTGTTTTTAATAAGGAAAAATTGGAACCTACCTGAATGTCAATAGAGGGCTGATTAAAAGTATAGGAGTAGCTCTACGTGGACTATTATGCAGCCATTAGGATGTTTGAGTTAGCGGTTTTAGAAGTAACTCCATTAGCGTTGAAGTATATTTATTTATTTTAAAGATTTTATTTATTTGAGAGAGAGAGCAGGCATAAGTGCTGGGGATGGGGGGACAGGGGCAGAAGGTGAGGGATACACAGACCCTCCTCTGGGCAGGGAGCCCATGGCAGTGTTCGATTCCAGGAGCCCGGGATCATGGCTGGAGCTGAAGGCAAGCACTTAACCAACTGAGCCACTTGGATGTCCCTGAAGTATATTTGTTGAGAAGGAAAATTGTTCGTACTGTGTTTAAGCCAGTAAAACAATGCAAGGTGATCCCTTTGTGATAAGGAAAAATGTGTGTGGTAACACATTGCTTATCTCTCTGTGCTGAGAATATGGGTGGCCTTTGATTTCTTTCTTATGCTCATCTATCATTTCTAAATTTTAATGTTAATCAACATTAACAATGTACTAGGCAATGTTTTCACTCAGATTAGCTTTTGGAATAATAATTAATGGAACAGATACAGCCCAACCTCTGGGCTTCTTGGGTAAAGTGGTCCCCTTGTGTGTGAGCATATCAGCCATGGTCCTGGCAGGGACCTGAGTTCAGCCAGATGGTGGAAATGCAAAGCATGAATTAAGGCACAGTTTACAGGGGTGTGAAATGGGTAAAGGGAGCAGACAGGGGTGGGAGCACCCAGACACCAGAATAGGAGGAAGCCACAAGCACCACTAGGGTGAAGGGACAAGAGGAGGAAACCATTCCCAGAGGCCAGGAGCAGGTGCTGTGGAGGAGGGATCCCCTCTGCAGAGGCTGGAGTGGCAAAGGGTCACAGCCCTTGTCGGACCCCAGTGAAGCAGGGAGGAAATCCTCTGACCCCTCTTCTCCTGCCTTCTTTCTTGATGTTGCCTCCCATTGACCGAGCCCAACAGGAAGCCTGCTGACAAGGGAGTCTAGGAGAACAGTTCACAGGGGTTAGCCTGCTAGTGCACAGAACACAGCAGAGAGGGCAGGAAGTGGATCTGACAATGTGGGATGTGCAGCAAACACAGGGAGCACAATCCCCAGTGTCAGTCCCCTGGAGAAAAGAGAGGTCTCCTAGTCAGGAAACTGAAACAGAAAGGATGAGCCTGTTGGGGCAACAGGAGGTGAGAGATCAGGTTTCTCTGCTTGTGTTCAGAGCTTCAGAAGCATGGGGATGGAATCACAGGTTACTTGGCCCAGAGGGAGCCCAGAACTTCTTTGTGGACTGTTACACACAAGAGAGAGTTGTGCACTCCTCCCTGTTGCCAGGGGGAGATGGGGGACCCCCAGGGAAAAGTAGACCCACATCACCCCAGCTCTCTCAGGCTGGTATTTGCTATTCCCCCTCTATGCCTGTGCCCTCTCCACTTCAGCGTCCTCGCCAGCAGCCCCGAGTCACAGCGGAACAGGAGGATGGCAGCAGCTCACATAGTTGAGCAGGAAGCCTGCACTATGTGCTCTAAGTACTCCACATGATGAACTCACCTGCATCTCTCATCTCCCTGTGAAGGAGGTAATGTTTGCCACTTTATCGTGTGGCTGAGAGTAGAATAGTGGAGCCAGCCACTGAGTTTGAATGCTGCCTCTGCCATTTGCCAGCGGCGTGACTCTCATTTCTTATCTGTAAAATGGGCACAAGAATAATGTCTTGTTCAGGGGATCATTATGAGGAAGAAATGAGTAAATTTATAAGCGTTCCGAACTGGGCTTGGCACACAGCGAGCAATCAGTAAAGGTTAGTTGCTATGGTCCTCAGTTCCCACATATAGAAACTGAGGCATGGAGATGTTAAAGTAGTTGCCTCACATCACGGAGCTGAGAAGCAGCAGAGTTGGGACTTTGACCAATAAGTGGGGTACCAGGATCATACAAAAGAGCCACTCTTTCCCTCCCTGCTACTTGGAAGCCAAGAGGGTAGAATTACTTCTTCGGGTTTGAAGTGGAGCTATGCACTCAGCCAGCCTAAGACACAAAACAAGTCTGTCACATTTTGGGACAGTCTCCCTGTTGTGCAGGTGACAGTGCAGAAATCTCATCCACCTTTCAGATCTCACTTCCTCCTGGGTCACTGCCTGCAGGTGCGTGGAACCCCAGCAGTAGGCGAGTGGCAGGCAGGGGTGAGTGAGTATCTGCTGCTCAGTCTTTTATTCCTTGAAATTTCTTGGCTTCTTCCTAGAGGATTTATAACTAGATTTTTCATCAGTTTCATCTTTCATTTTACAGTGATATATGATCAGGTACCACCCACAAGAGCAGTCTCAAAGCTGTGTCACCAACCAGTCAAAAGGCCCCAACTTTGCTCCTCTTTGCTGGTCTCTAGAATGGTTTTCTGGGGTAGAAGGGACGTGGCCTCCTGGGGTGGAAGTGCTTTCAGGTACAGGACTTCATGAGCCACCCTTCTGGGAATTAGAAGTAGACACTCCTTCCTCTGGGCAGATGCAGCCCGTTGCTAGGACTCTGGTTGGTGAGGGAAGGCCCGCCCACTCGCAGCCAAGCCCCCCCGTGCTGGGCACCACCTGCACAGCCTGCCTGAAGCCCAGCGTGATGGGCATTGCATCCACAAACAGAATCTATCATACGCTAAACAGGAACCTGATACAATGTGTTCTCCAATTTTTTTTCTTACTAAAAACAAGCAAGCAAGCAGGCGGACAAAAGGGCAGGTTGGTGTCCATGTGAGTAGAGATTGCTTGAATTACAGCATGTGCACATCTCACGTCACAGAAAATTCATGTTTTATGAAGAGGTCTGAGATAGTGTCTTAGCCTGGGTTCTCTCAGAAAGCAGAGCCTGAGAAAGGAGGGTGATGGAGGTGGTTGACTTGGGAAATGCAGGCACAGGAATTTGGGGAGTGAGAGATGTCAAGCTGATCCAGCCTACTTGTTGAGCTGGTTCCTGGGTGGTCAAATGGGCTCCATGCTTCTTGGATCTTTGAGGACCATCCTCTCAAGGAGAGAAAGGGTGGGTCATTTCCTGGCTCCTGGCACCAACTGGTCAAGGGTTGCCCCTGGGGTGTTAACTCCTCAAAAATCTAGATGTGTACATATATCAAAATGGTTAAGTCATCGGTAGTGTCAGCAGAGACACTGGGTCAGGGAAGGCAAACCCATATCCATTTCTGGTAAGGCTGAGTCAGTGCTTCCTTGGGACTAGAGGGCATCTGATGGGAAAAAAAAAACCCTACTTCCAAGTGACTGACTGGTTTCCTTAAGGAACATGTGCCATATGGAGGGTTCCCTGGCTGTCTTTCTGGTGACCAGTACAGCAGGTTCAGTGATTCAGTACAGTAGTTGCTAGAGTGGTCTTAGTGAGATGGCACTCCTACTCTTGGGGCCATGCAGACCCGCTGTCCCTTCCCCATGTCCCCTCTGTCATGCAAGTCCTGGAGGGGCTAGGGAGATAGGCTGGCTGGCTTACTTAAGACATCTCGTTCACCTAGTGGTTCGGTGCCACCCTTGTTGGGGAGGTGCTCTGTTGTGCCTGGTGCTGAGCTGGACAGCCAGATATGTCCCCAGTAGCAGAAGTCCATCTGTGTGATTTTTCTCCACCTTTACTCATCATCTTGTCTCCTGACTTCAAGCCTTTGAGGTTTTGACCCAACCAGCAAACCATTTGCCACTGCTCCTGGGTCTAGATATACCCGTAACTCATACGGCTTCCCCCTACCCATTAAGTGAATGAGCAAGTGCATTGTTCACAGCTCTGCTCATTGGGAGGTGTAACCTTCACTATTCTTCAGGGCCACCATGAACAGGGCTATGGTATGGTGGTCCAGTGACTGCTAGCACTAACTTGTCAAGACAACCCATCGATGAACTAGGTCCAAGTTTTTTCCTCATTTGTTGGCTGTAGGGAACTAACTATAAGGCCTTAGGTGTGAACTGAGCAAGGGAGGTAGATAACACAAGAATCTAAGACCGAACTTCCTATGTCCTTTGGATCCCTTCTGACCCAATCTCAAATGAACCATTTCCACTGTATGACATCGTACTACTGCTGCATCTGTCCAACTCTGCATGGTCATCTGGCTGCATGGCCACTTGATGTCCCAAGATCCATCAAGGCTCAGGAACTGCTTTTCAAATGGTTTTTAGTTTTCTGCTGCCGAAGGAAAGTCTAGCTCTAGAGCTCTAGGATCTGTGCTGCAACTCTTTTTATTGGGCTTGACAGAGACTTCACACACACACCTTTATTCACAGTAAATAGCACCAAGAGTTCTACTGGTCATAGGGACTGTGTGGCAAGATTTGCTGCAGATTTTCTCTGACACTCAAAACTGGCAGCCTTTCAAGTCACCCAACAAATGAATCAGAGCAGAATTCCCAAGAGTGGTATATGCTGCCACTAATTTCTGGAGTTTTTTAGTGGTTTTAAAAGACCTCAAAATTCTTTGACACTCCTGCCATTAAGAAATGTGGTCCATGTCCCTCTTCTGGAATCTGGATAGGGCTTTTACTGCTTCAATGAAGAGAAGACAGCAGAAGACACCTTCTGTGACTTCAGAGGCTATGTCATAAAAGGCTGTGTAGCTTCCCCCTTGTTCACTGGAATACTTACTTGCTCTTCCAACTACCCTGAAGCTGCCATACTATGAAAAAATCACAGTTGGAGCACAGTTGGAACACCCCATACATGTAAGGCCATGATATCAGTGTTCCAGCTGACAGTCCTTACTGAGGCTAGCCTTCAAGTGTCCCAGCCCAGGCACTAGAAATATAAGTGAATTGACTCCCTAAGATTCTTGTCCAGTTTGAGTCATCCCCAGCTGGTAGAGTTTCCCCACCTAAATAAAGCTCCAGCCAACCTTTCTCAACTGAGGTTCCTCATTTGAGCCACAGGAGACAGAAAGTAGTTTGAGTGACTTATTTTTTTCCCCATTCTCCCAAGGACAGTACATAAGTAGTACCATCCTAGACACAGGAGAGAAATTAGTTCGTCATATGCAAATGGATGCCTTACGGCATCAGGACTTAATTCTACCATAGAACCCAGAAAAAGCTGGCAGAAATGAGAAGCTGAAACAAGACATTCCAAATTTCTGGCCCTCAGAACCCGCAAACACAGTAACATGGTAGTGGTTGTGCCTCACTAGGTTTTTCTGTGGTTATGCAGCAGTAGAAGACTGGAATAAGGTACAAGATCCAACATTTGTCCATTACCTCAAAGATGGTGCAGCAGCACACTTCAGATCACCAGACTCCTGACAATGTCAGTGATGTGGCAGATTGGGGTATCTTTTAGGGAGGGGCTTAATTTCTCTGACACATGACTTGCTGTTTCTATTTCCCTGGTTAAATCTGCATGATGTCATCAGGATCGTGTCCCACATATTAAGGCAGTTAAGATTCCTACAGTCTACTTTGCCATTGCATGAGAGGCTTCACATAGCCTTAAGCAAGAATCTAAATGTGTACTGATGTCCTCCCCACTTAAATGAGACCTACTTTTTTTTTTTTTAGATTTTATTTATTTATTTCACAGAGAGAGAGAGAGAGAGATCACAAGTAGGCAGAGAGGCAGGCAGAGAGAGAAGAGGAAGCAGGCTCCCCACTGAGCAGAGAGCCCGATGTGAGGCTCGATCCCAGGACCCTGGGACCATGACCTGAGCCGAAGGCAGAGGCCCTAACCCACTGAGCCACCCAGGTGCCTCTGAGACGTACTTTTGATCCTGGTTTTTGATGATGGGTTGAAAAGAATATGTTCACCAGATCAATAGCAACATAGGAGTGCCAGAGGCTATGTTGATCTGTTTCAGTAAAGATATCATTTATAGATCAACAACTGAAGCTGGGGCTACCACTTGGTTATGTTTACAGTAGTCTACTAGCGTCCTTCGTGATCTGTTAATATTTTCAAGGGTCGTGCAGGTGGATAATACATGGATGTGATGGGGAATGTTATCCCTAGGTACTTTGTCTTTGATAGTGGCCTTAAATCTCTTACAGATGCAGTGTTGACTTGGGTTTACTCTCCTGGCTGGTGGGATTGCGGATGGAAAGTTTCAGAAGCTTCCACTTGGCTCTTCCTACCTCATGGCTGTTACTCTGTAAGTCAAGGAACCAATGGAAGGATACTGCCAGCTACTTTGTTTATCCAAATTATGCACTTGGGGAAGGGGGAAATAACTACAAGGTGGCCCTGTGGACCTACTGGATATCCTTTGAGGTGTGCTTGTGCTAGCTCACAATTTCTTTTCGCAGTTCTACAAGTCGGTACTATCTTAGTTGGCTGTTAATCTGTCTTGTCATTGGGAACACGCTGGCCTTTTAGCCGCTGCCACAGATGTCTAAGGGTCAAAGCATTTTCCAGCCCTTGTCCCCATATAGCAACTACATATACCTTCTCCTGTCACTTAAGAAATGCCAAATGACCTCTGACATTCCAGAATTCTGTCATTCTTACTGATGTGAAGGAGCATAGACTTATGGCACCATTTCCTCCTATCAACCCCAGGATGCAGGGGACAGCCACTGCTGGAGTTACCAGTACTTTTTTCACCACTGCATTTCTTATTGCTTTAGCCAAAGCAATCTCCTCTGGGAATTCCTGGGGAATATAAACAGACGGGGACTTTTCTGATCTCAGTAATAAATCCACCTCCCCACCTTGGCCCCTCATTGATAGTCTGCCGAGTTCATTCTAGCAACTCTATCTTATTTGCTATAATCCATTGTTGTATCCCAGTTTCGAAAAGTCATGCCGGCAGTGCATTATGACTGGATCCTGATGTTTTTGGCAGGATGTTAAATCCTGAGTCAAGGAAGAATGCTCCCATATCAATGAATTCTTCCCATTCATCTTTATCTTCAGGCCTCCATTGTCCCACCCTCTCCACGTGCACTTCCATGAGTGTTTCTGCTGGTTTCTGCCAATGCCTATTTGTCAGGCCTTGCAACTTCTTTGGTGTACAGTGAGAAGGAATTCTATATCCTGAATTAGACTGTGCTTAGAGCTGACCCTAGTTATTGATAATGAGAAGAGGGCAAGGTCATACCTTAAGGAGGACAAGCATCATCTTGTGAAGCAGCCACTTCAAATGAGGCCTTGGCAACATTTCCACATAAGAGGAAACTGTTTAACTCTGGAAAGGGAGATATAGTTTTTTTCTTTGAGTCCAGAACGGATGACAAGGTCTATTTTTCCCATCCTTTATTTGTTCCCTGCTTCCTCTATTTTTGCCTTTCTTTTAGGTTTAGTATTTTTTTATGATTCTGTTTGATCCCCTTCATTGTCTTATAGCTAAAACTCTGTGTTTTGTTATGCTGTTCTTCACACATAGCTTAAGAACCTTATAATAGGATACGTCCATTTCTCCCCTCTAGGGCTTCATGCTATTTTTGTCATATATTTCCTTTATATATATCACCAGTCTCTCTTTACATTATTTTTTGTTGCTGTTTAAACAGCCAATTATCTTTTAGACACCCTTAGCTATTTAAAAATGTCTGATATACTTACCCTTTCCAGGGGTCTTTATTCCTTTGTGTAGATCAGGTATTTTTCCTTCTGCCTGAAGGACTTCCTTTAACATTTCTTGTAGTGTGGGTCTCCTGGTGACAAAGTCTTTCTTCTTTTGTCTAAAAAGTCTTTACTTTGTCTTCATTTCTGGAAGGTATTTGCACTGGGTATAGAATTCTAGGTTGACAGTTGTTCATCTTTAAAGACATTACTGTTTTCTCACTGGCATTGTTTTTGATGAGAAATTGCTGCCACTCTTTTGCTGTTGTTCCTCTGTACATAATATGTCATTTTCCTATGATTGCTTTTGAGATTTTTCTCTTTAGAATTGGTTTGAACAATTTCTTTATTGTGTTTGTTGGTTTAGTTTGCTTTACATTTCCCATGCTTGGGGTTTAATTCTTTTTCCACTTCCCCCCTCATCTACTCTCCTTGTAGACCCCAGTTACATGGATGTTGGACTGCATGAAATTGTTCCAAAGAGCAGCGAGTCTCCTTTTTTTTTCATTCTTTTTTTCTCTGTGTGTTTAATTAGACAGAGTATCTACTGATGTTTATTAAAGTTCTTTAAAGGTTTTTTTCTCACAATATCCTGTCTATAATTCAATCCATTCAGTGTAATTTTTAATCTGAGAAATTATAGTTTTCATCAGTAGACATTCATCCTGGGTCTTTTAAATATCTCCCATGTTTGTACTTCACTAGTTGACTACCTGTAATACAGTTTCAATAATTGTTTGAATGTCCTTGTCTGTTAACTGTAACATCTGTGCCAGTTGCTTTGGATTGGTTATTTGCTCTCATTATTGGTCATGTTTTCCTGCCTCCTTGTGTAACTGGTAATTTTTTTACTGGATGCCATACTTTGTGAATTTTCCTTTGCTGGGTTCTGGCTATTTTTGTATTCCTATAAATATTCTTGTGCTTTGTTCTGGGATGCAGTTAAATTGCTTGTAAACAGTTTGCTCCTTTTGGGTCTTGTTTTTAAGATTTGTTAGGTGGAACCAGAATTGTGTTTAGTCTAGGGTGAATTATTTTTTAGTCCTGAGGCAGGGGGGAGCAACTTCTGAGCACTCTACCCAATGCCCCATGAATTATGACGCTTTCCAGTCTGCCTGGTGGAAATAGGCATTATTCATGGTCCTGCTCCCTCTAATTTTCCTGGGTGGTAACTTCCTCATGGGGTAGCTTACTCACATGCATTCCTTGATCAATGCTCTGCTGAATATCCAAGGGGGGCCCTCTGTAGATGTCTAGTACTCTTATTCTATGCAGCTCTCCCCTCTTCAGTAGTCTGTTCTGCAGATGTTAGTTGCCTTAGTCTCCAGGAATCATTCCCATCTTCTTGCAGGGAAGTCCACTGGACTCCTGTGCCTGGAATTCCCACCCTGCACAAGGGCCTGAAAAGTCTCTCAAGGCAATAAGCTGTGTAGGGACAATTGTTTATTCCCCATCTCTTGGGGGTCAGCAGTTTTCGTTGCCTAATATCCAGTGTTCTTAAAAACTACTGTTGCACAAATTTTGCTCATCATTTTGGTTGTTCCAGATAGGAGAATAAGTTTCTATTCCTACATCTTGGCTAATAGTGGAGTATGTGTCTTTAAAATACAGCACAACATGCAACCTTTCACTTGTAGAATATTTGCAAAGATCTTAAGTACAGAGACCAAGCTGACTTAATCTTTGTAACCCTAGATGACTGACACAGAACTTTGAATATAGGAGGTGCTTGGTGAATGGTTGGCAAATTGAATTGCAAAAGGACAAGCAGGTGAAAATTTCCCAAAGGGTGTTTTTGGCCTTATGCAAGAAAGAAATATCTAACTAAGAGTTCAGTAATGGAAACTTTTAAAGGTAGTAGTGATCTTTCTGTTATGGGAAGTTTTCAAGCAGAGTGAGGGTGCTCATTTGCTGGAAATCAGCATTTCTGTAAATTGTCCAGAAAAAGCCTCAATCTGATACCAGTTTTCCATTAACACTTCTCAACATTACTATTATTATTATTTTGCCAAATATGAGATTTTATTACAATAATCATTAAGGACTCCTCTAGATTAATTATAAAAATGTTAGTCCCCTATAAACTTTTCTAAAGCTATATTCTCTGTAATTGACAGAACATCAGCTAATAAGGAAGCTTAGATACTATTACTCACAACTGGCTGATTGAGAAATGGCAATACATGGGAATTTGGGACTTGTTTTAAGTTACACAGTCAACTACAGAACCAGCCCAGGAACATAGGGGCCTAATGCAGGATGGCATCCTTTCCCTTTGGCTGTGTTGCCTCAGAATACGAAAGGAGGTTCAAAAAGTCCATTTCTTATGTTTTTAATGTGGGCTTTAAAAGTAGGCAAGAACAAAGCTAGTGGAACAACTGTGGGATTCAGATAACACGGCACGTGTCTCTACCATAGAAAGTGAGGCTGAAATCAGAGTTGCTCTGCAGCAGAGGTTAAACAATAAGAAAATGGAGTGGGGCTCCCCAAAGCCCTGAAGATCTGAAGAATCTAGACAGGCATTGAATGAAGTCAGGCAAGCAAGGGTTCAGGTGAGCTAGAGAATTTTCAAAGTAAATAAAACATATCCAGTAGCACAACCTCATTTCAGGTTGTGAAACAGTTTCTGGATAAAAGAGCTTTAGATAATCAGGGCTTTGCAGCATAAACAAAACACAAGGGACTCAGAGCAGGGGGAAATAATTGAGAAGATTCAGGTAACAAGGAAGCTGGTACCTATAACCACATTCTCTTTGGCTTCTGATGGTTAACTCTCCAAAATTTGCTGAGGCAGGGTGGTGCACAGGATAGAAAATGTTGGGCAAATAACTAATCTCTCTAGCTTACATAAGTGAATGCCAAAATAGTGTTGCAATTTATGAATGCTTTAGGAAGGCAAGACAGAGGGAAGTATAGAGAGGATAAGAGAAGAACATCCTGCTTGTTATGGAGGAGCAGGGTCACAGGGAAGGGGGCAAGGGAGAAAGATACTGAAGGGCTTCCTCAGGATGTCAGAGTTAACACTGAAGCTCAGTTGCACTCACAGGGCGTAGTGGAAATGGGGAGGAGAATGAAATAAACCTGGACGATTGAGCAGGACTATCTGACCTGATATTCATGAACAGTGGATCTGTCTAGCACCACCACCAACTCTCTGCCTCTACCCCTCTCTCTTTTTCTGTCTCTAAAATCCAAAGCCCCCTCACCAGCCAACTGGGAACCCCATGGCTTGAAACCTAGCAGAGTAGAAACAGGGCCCTGGAAGAGGGGAGCAAATGAGAAAAAAAGGATCAATGAGGAAAATGTAGAGATGATTCAACAAGAGGAAAAAGGGGTGAGTCCTTGGAAAGGTCTGGAAAGGGGAAGACAGTGGCTGATGGTAGAGGCTCCATTTCTGACTTCTTTTACAACCTCCTTAGGGTGAAGGCAGCAGGAACATGAAATACTTTTTGTGAGAAAAATATTCCCTTTTTTATTGTGTTTCCATAAGGATTCTAGAGAGAGCCTCAGTTAGAGCCGCTATTTTCTTAACAGGATTCCACTATGGCCTCATTTCTCCCATTCCTCTCCTTGACAATGAGTGAATAGGCATCTGGTTAAGATCCCCAATAAGCAACCATAGCTAGCTGAAATTCAAGCACAGTGTTTTGTTTCCACAGTATTTATTTCTATTGATGCTAAATGACCCGGTTTTCAATTTACAGTAGCTTAAGTTTCCTATAAAATGGAATTTGAAAAAAAAAACCTTTTGTATTGAAATTCAAACTGTATGATTGGAAGCTAATTATCCAACAAAATTAATCACTGAGCTAAATGTCAAGAAAATGACAGTTTGGTGTGGTGGAACTAAACCCTGGTCTGAGAAGCAGGTTGGTGCCATGAGCCAAGTGGGATTTTAGATCACAGGGATTTCATTTTCTTTTTTTTTTTTTTTTTTTTTTTTAAGATTTTATTCATTTGACAGAAATCACAAGTATGCAGAGAAGCAGGCACAGAGAGAAAGGCAAGCTCCCCGCAGAGCAGGGAGCCCGATGCGGGGCTCGATCCCAGGACCCCGAGATCACGACCCGAGCCGAAGGCAGAGGCTTCAACCCACTGAGCCACCCAGGCGCCCCTCATTTTCATTTTTTATCATCAATGAAAGATATAGCTGCTAGCCAGAACTTAACTTGGGATGCCCACAGTTTTAACATATTAAATTACCAAAGCTCTAGTCAAAGACAAAGAAATGGATCTTTGAGTGAGTCCATGCCAACTTACCACACTTAGAAGATCAGAGATACAGACATTAAAAGGTCATGTGAAGACCCCCATCCTTAAGGGGCTCTTGGATGCCAACCATTGAAATAGATTATTTTTAAGGGATGTTCTGGTTCCAAAATGCTGTGCCAAGTATTCAATCCAAGGGCCAGCAAAGGGAATGATCTGATAAGGAAAAATAGTGACAGATTATCACATTAAAATCTCATTTTCCTTATCTCTACACCTCACCTATCAAGTAGGTAGCCTGGAATGAATCTACTTGAAACAGAGGTCAGACGCCAAGCATAACCTTATCCCCTAAATTCCCCTCTCCTAAGACAAATGTTCTCATACAAAGTTTTACAACACTTTTTTGAAGGTCAAAGGAAGTGGACCTACCTAGGTGAGATGGGCAATGTGAACGAGGTGGTTGGCTTTGGTTGGCCTAATTCTGGCCCAAATGGGAAAGACTGCACCTTTCCACCTCTGTGAAGCTTTTCCCAGAAAGCCTGCCACCCAAAGAATTTCCTATCTGTAGATCCCCCCCCCCACCCCCCCAGAGCCTACCTTCTCTGTATTGCAGGGAACAACAGGGGTTAGGATAGTAGCTTTAGAGACTGACAGCCAGGGTTCAAATTTCAACTCCCATAGGGAACCTCCATTTTATTTAAATTTTCACATTTGTCTAGCATAATAACTCAGTGAAGTAGGTTCAACTTCAGGGCAGTTGCAGTTACTACAAAACCTTTGTGTGAATTAGAAAAGCACATGTCCCTCTCCCTAAACCAAGCCATTCTCTCTCACACACACCCCTCTGGGCACATAAATCACAAAAAGCACCCTGAACTCAGGGCCAATGTGATCTCCCAGGGGTGGGGGTGGGATGGAGGGGGCAACAGGGGGGCGTGGCTTGGCAGAGAGAACAGGGAGAAGATTGGGCACCCACCTGCCCCTCCCTTGGGCACTTTTACAAAGGGCTCAGCCTACCCAACCTCACATAGTGCCCTGACAGTTATTACCATTTTACAGTCAAGGAAAGGTTAAATATTTGTGTTTTAAAAAGGTCACTCTGGCTGTTTTATAGAAAATGGACTGGGGGTGGATGCGCTTGGAGGCAGGGAGTTGTTGGAAGCCTGCTTTAGTTGTCCAGGTGAGAGATGATGGGCATTTGGGGTAAGGAGCAGCAGGAGGACGGGAAGATACACACAGATTCCCGGGCTGGTGGGAAGTTGAGTGGATCGGTGTGGAGGCTAATATGAGGATTCAAGAGGTGATGGTGGTGGTGGTGGTGATAATGTTAACGATATTGTTTATGGATGGATTGTTTGTACCAGGTGTTAATTTATTTACATAAATCTGTGAACCAGGAAAATTGACCACATTTCATTCCTGCATGGTTGCTATGAGGATCAAGACAACATCAAGTGTCTGTGTCATAGTAGACCCTTCAGATGTGGTAAACACTCATCTAATTATTAGTGAGCGGCCGGCATTTGAAATCCCTTCCTTAGTTAAGCTGTCCTAGTTTGTGTGGCCAGTGGTAGGTAAGTTGAACATAATTAAGACAACGGTTTCATAGCTCACGGACCATCAGATGAGATTTCTTGGGTAACTTTTAAAGGTGACAGAAACTCAATCCCATCTCAGTCCATCTAATTGGTCTGGGGTAGTGGGGACTGTGTGTCAGTGTTTTAAAAGCTCTCCAGATGGCCAGCATTGAGAACCACTAAGTTAAGAGTCTTTGGAATCAGACAAACCAGGTGACATTCAGGTTCTGCTTTTCAAGGTGTGGTTTCAAGGAGGATGGTCATACCGCCCTTTCCAGGTTATGTGGGGGTTAAGTGAGGAGTGGTACATACTCCATGGTACCTCTGGGGACCTCTTTTCATGCCTAGCTTGGCATGGTCTCTGGCCTCTAATATGCATTCAGTAGGTGTGATTGCCGTGCCTGTAGGGTCAGGAAGCAAAGGGACCTGAAGAACCCATGGACCAGCCCTGGAGCTGAGAGCTTTCCATCCATCACTTTGTTTAATCCTGGCCCAAAGTATGGCCATCTCTCACAGATGCAGAAGCCCAGAATTTCAGAGTACATCATCTTCCCAAGGAAGCTAGAATTGGAGTCATATTCTGTGTCTTTCTACTTGACCCCATAAATCAAATTCAGGCCATGCTTGTTATTCTAGAGAAGGACTTGTTACAGAAACAGTAGTACTAGGCAGAAGAGCCCTGTCTGTCCTCATTTGAACTGCTATACTGAGCCACGCAGTGAATGAAGGCCAAGGAGGAGCTCCTAGCCAGTCAGGGCAGCTCAGAGCCTCTCAGAAGACTGGGGTGTGGTGGGCGAGAGGCAAGGAGGGAAATGTGGGGAGGGGGAGAGAAAGTGGGCAAGGGCCTGGGAGCAGAGAATCACATATCTAGTCTGTGGCCAGGGTAATAAGATGACATAGGTCAGCCAATCCAATAGCTGGTAGACAGTAAGTACTTAGTCATCATTATTTTACCTTTTTCCTCTTTCAGAGCTGCCTTCTGTCACTGAGAAAAGAGTAGGAGTCTACCCTCTTTAGTGGGACACATCTGTTGGTGTGTCTGCCCACCTTACCCCTTTCTGGGAATTGCTCCCCCATCCACATGTTTATGGGGACAACCATGGTCATTTAAAGTCCCCTTTGGTCTCTGGGGGACTCAGAAGGGGTATCCATTAGAGAAAAACAACCACTCCATCCTGGGAGATTTTGACTTTCTCTTTTTCATGTGTTTTTGCTTTTATGTGAGCAACTAGCTGGGTACAACAGCATTTGGATACTGTACTAGGGTCGTGATGTCCCAAACCACTGCCTGGGAATGCCAATTTCTTGTCATGAATTAGAAATCAACGCTAGCAGCTTCCTTGTTAAGTGAAGAAATTACATAATTCCTTCTGCACCACTGCATTAGATAGATTTTTTTTCTTTTTCTGGACATACAGTAAATCCCAAGTGTTTTCAGCCATGATACCTCTCTTTAAACACAATGTGAAATCACTACCAAATTTAAATAAAAAATAAATTCCATGTAGTGCTAAGAGATTCTCCTGCCAAAAACTCTCACACAATTAACACACTAGCAGAATGTGTTGCTAATTTCATGCCACTGGAGTCTTTTCTACTTCAGAATATAGAAACAAAATCGGGTCAGAGCTCCAATAATAACAGGATTTTGTTAAAATACACAGCCCTGTGGTGCAGGTATCTTGTAGGCATGGGCGAAAAGTAGAATCACAGTGATGCATGAAATAGCTTACCCCTGCAAATACAACTGGAAGAATTTGTCTCCAGCTTCTCTGCTGCAGGAGAGAGAGACAGAGACGGAGACAGAGTACAGAACTGCCAGGGTCTGCTGAGGGAAAAACGTGATGATCAGTATTGGTCCATCCACATACCTCTCCAAGGGAGGCAAGCACCGGGCAAATGAAACTTGGGGACCCCCAGCCCATAAATCCTAGAGCTGCAATTCCTCTCCTGCCTCCCAGACTCCCTCCCTCCAGCCTCACCTCCCACCTCTCCTCCTCCTTCAGCAGGTCTGGTCTTTTCCATAACAAAAACAGCATAATGAAAATATTTTGGCAGCATCCAGGGCCTTTCACATCCTGACCCTGACCTCCAAATCAATTGTCTTTATTCTTAACCCGACCTTGGCATCCATTCTCACTGGTGTTCAATATTAGTTACAAAATCCTGAACTCCCGGAGACCTTCCCTCCTCCCCTGGATAGCTAAGGCAAGCCACACTGCCGAAGCAGGCGCTTGACAAAGAAAAATAAGGAGATCAACAAGCGCTGTGAGTTCTATAGGAGTCTCATTTGCACCAAATGCCATTAGCCCCATTATTTACTCAGACAACAGTGGAGGCAGCCGCGCTCCCCTACTTGTGCAGGGTTCTCTGGATGACACCATGCATCACCGGCCACAAGGCGCTTCACTTAAATAGTGATATGTAAGGTAGAGCCTGTTATATTTAATCCATCACCCGTGGGTTCGCCTAGTGCAGAGACTGGAAAAATTGTGCACGTTTCTCCATTGCTGCCTGCATTAATCCCGGGAAGGGAGTGAACTGAAAAGAGAAAGTGCCAATTTCAGCACACATGTTAAAAAGAGAAGCAAAGAATAAAAGGAAAAGAAAGCATCTCCCTGCCGAAGGTGGGGGAGGGAGGTTTTTAAAGGAGAAGATGGGCTTTTCAGAACTCTGCGCATTTGCTATGAGAACAAGTACCCACAGAGACAAGAGTTCGGGGTCATCATACATTTAGGAGGAGAAGTTAGATGGCAGGGGCTATTTTTCTGCAAATTAGTTTTCTCTCGAGGGTAACGGTGGGGGAGGAGCAGAGGAAAATGAATTGGAGCCATTGAATAATCACGTATTGTTTGGCTGGCTGCGGGACCTCTGAACTGATGCTCTGAGAAGCCTTTCGGGCCTTCCTTTTCTATGGGGCAGGATGGGAAGCCTCTCACAGCTGTTGATGAGTGTCCTGTAGGGGCAGCGATGGAGACAGCAGTGTGGCCCCACAAACAATGGGCCACGGAGCGTCGGCTCTGCTTGGCAAGAAAGGCACGGTCCGCTGGTCATTACTGCCGAACTGGGGCTGGACAGGTGGCCGAGCAGGATAGCGAGAAGAGGCAGGTCCAGAGTGTGTGTTGGCCACAAAGAACTGAGGCGAGGGGCAAGGTGGAGAAACACAACAATGGGCAGGAAATGACAGACCAGCTTTCCTTGGGAGAGGAATGTTTGTCAAAGGAAAACGAGTGGGTTCATCTGGAAGTGTTTGCCTCATGGTGTTCAGGTTCAGGGTCTGACTGGAATGCTCAGCATCATGTTTGTCCTGCAGATGTTTTCCCATTCTCACTTTGGCACTTCAGAACACTGCCTCATCTAAACTGGAGCTTCTCAGTCCCCCTCCCCCTTCCCCGCCTGCCCCTCCAACTGCCCACAGTGGCAGAGAAGCTAAAAGTCCAATTTCGGGGACTCTGGAGAGGGAGCCTAAGCACCCTCCACAAAGGAGAGACTTGGGTGCGTTGTTTGTTTACCTTTTAAACACTGACATATTATTGTGCAGTGGTGTAAAATAGTTAACATTAAAAATGCCAACTTAAATTCCTTCCTATCCTCAATTCTAAGATATCATTCGAAGATGAAGCTTAATCTGTATCGGAAGGAAGGAAGAGGACAGTACCAATTTAACACATACTGTGAACATTGGAGGCATCCATCCACATTTCCAAATCTTAAAGCATGAATTAGAAAAATCTTTGTCATAAAATCAAGGAAATCGTGTACTTATAATGAAGGAGAATGGAAACATCAGGAAGTAACCACCAGTTTAACCTGTGGCTCCCGACATACGGGGGCGTAGAACAGTTTGCAAAGCATTACAGAGGAGACCGCTATTGTCAAGTGATGAAAAACAGACTCACCTGCTTGTAACCACCTTGTAATAAAATGCCGTGTCCTTTCATGCTGGGGTTGTCACAGTGCAGTGCGGCCCCAGGCACACAGCAGGTGCTCAATAAATATTTGTTGAATTGAAAGTTGCTGATAGCGCTCTGCCTTCATCTTCCCTTCTAGGGAGCCTGTGGCAGGTGCGGACTGTGGGAGGAGACATCTACTCAAGTAGCGTGACGGGCTCCCTTCCAGGGAGGGCAGACAGGCTGAAACAGCAGCGGGCAGGTGTCCTGGGACTTCTGTCCGAGTGTGGGCACTAGGCTCACACCCCATCTCTGCCCCTGACTGCTTGCATGATCTTGGCAACTCCCTTCTCTGGCAAAAGGAAGCATCCAGACCCACCCTTTCAAAGATCTAGTTGAACAATTCTACAATTCTGTATATTTGCATTTATTTTTCTCACCAGCCCATGAGGGATGAGACTATTCAAGAACTGAAGTGAGGGGCAGGGTGGGAGATAGAAATCTGTTCTTTTTGTCTCCACTGCACCTCACCTGCTTGGAAGGGCAGAAAGGACCTGCTAGGCTCCCTGCCTGAGAGTCTGCTCATTTCCGTGCCCTTGGCCTTGTTCTGGGAAGAAAAATCTCGGAGCTGAAGACATACTATAGAGTGTGGTGAAAAACGCTGCCATTATCTTATCCTGAATTCACCGTAGATGAGGTAATTCGCAAAACACCTGCTGTAATTCAGTTTACCTCCCCTCCTTCCCCTGCCCAGGTGTCATTTTCTAGTGAGTAACTCACTTAGCACAGGTAACCAAACTCTCTCTGGTCAAAGGGAGCAGACTCATAACACTGACTCAAGTCAGTATTATGTACTATTGGCTCCACATTTTGTTGTTGTTGAAACTGATTATTTATTAAAATGATGCAGATTTTAGGGTCTAATCAGCAGGAATGGGAAATGAAAAGAAATAAATGATTCCAAGTTTAAAACATTGGGCAGAAATACACCCTTTTATTTTGTGTGGTAAGAAGCAAAGCTGGTGAGTCTTGAAGTGAAAATGCAGTATTTCCCACTTGAAGAAAACCCAGACTTACAAAACTAGATAAATTAGAGAGTAATGTTTTTAATTATAAAAGGATTTTGCTTTCTACAGTGATTCATCCTATGGCTCCAGCTTCCTAAAAGATTTTAAAGTACGATTTAATCTCTCCCACAAAAATTCATATGCCACTTTTAAAAACAGATGTATGACATTTGACTTGATTTCAATTTAAATAGAATACAGAGCACCAGATCCTTGACTTAAGATCTCTTTCCTGAAGTATGGAAGCCTTGCAATTCAATCATATTTACTCACTCATGTATTCATTAAAAAAAAATACTGATCAAGCCCTAATGTGTGGCAGGCATAGTGTTAGGCCTGAGGATATATCTTGGTCTCCTGACAATTTTTTCTTCCCTGTGGCTTCCATTCTTGCTGTGTCCCAGGTGCTGGGTGAAACTGCAGGTCTGACCCTCTGGAGGAGGGGGTAATTACGCTAAGATGACAAGTAATACCCTTCCAGAAGAAGATCGAAGTCGAAGTTACAGTAAACAGTCAAAATAAATCTTGAGTCTGTGGTTGAAGAACTTTTCCTGCTGGAGATTGGCCGAAAGCTCTGGTTCCTGAGGCACAACCCGTGGACCACCGGCACCGGCATCATCTGTGACTTTGCTGGGAATGCTAACTCCCGAGTCACAGTCTCTGGCAACAGGGTTCAAGAAATTGTTTTAACAACACTCCGGATTCTTCTTATGGATGTTCAGGTGTGAGAACCACTGCCCTGAAGTTAATCAGGCCTCATGTGGGCAAAGGCCCTTAAGAACCTTCTTTCTGATCCGATCAGGGATTGAATCTTTTCTCATGGCTGTGGTATCTCTAGTCCAATGTTCAAAATCACACAGGCGTCTGCCCACCAAGTCATATCTGCAAAGTTTCAAGTCCAGGAGAAAAATAGCAAATTCTCCGTGATAATCAAAAGGGAAAATATTTGGACAGGTAATTTTAGGAACCAGCTATGGATCGCTATGTACAATAATGAAGTTGAGCAATTAGGTTTGGAAAGCTAAGCACAGAAAATAATTAACCCACAAAGTAATCATCTTGTAAGTCCCAAAGCTAATGATTAAAATAAACCTGAAACAAATGATTGTTTAACTTTTAAGCTGTGCTTGTTTTAGCCACAGTGTACTTCAGGTGCAAGCTCCCGGGAATTCTCCCCTCCTGCCAAGATTGGCTTCAGGACAAGGGTATGTGTCCATTCTTCTGCCTCTCCTTCCCCGGGGAAGGTTGTTTGAGCATCACAGAATACCACTCCGGTGTGGGTCAAGGAGGTTTGCACGGGCTGCTCAGGCCCGCTCGACTCCGGGGTGCCTCGCACCAAGGAACGGAGTCGGCTGCCATAGTGGGCTTCAGCCATATTGAATCCTACATAACCTGGAGGCTGAGACGCTCGGTTCGTTTTTATGCAGCTTGCTTTGCACTTTCATTGGTGGTTGATTATTGCAAAGGCTGGCGCTCCCTTCCCCCACTCTCTTCTCCACCCCAAGAAGTGAATTAATAACTAGAAAACAAGACAGAAATGAGATCTAGAAGGGCCCGAGCTTCTGAATGTCACTGTGAGCAAACAGCAGTGGAGAGAAAAGGTTCCTCTCCATCTTTCTATGCGGGGCTGTCTGTACATTGACTTGTTTCCTGACACATGAGCCATGGCTTGAAAGGAATTCAGGCCCCAGCAAATTTTGCATTGCGCTTCAATGTGGCCTCTGGGATTGAATAAGGGCAAATCTATTATACTGTTGCCATGGAGACCCTGGCACAACTGCTGATAAAGAGTGTCTGATGTTTGGTAGGCCTCATAGCATGGTACATACCATTTAAAGGATGGTGTGTGTGTGTGTGTGTGTGTGTGTGTGTGAGAGAGAGAATGAGTGCACGCGTGTGCGCGTGTCCGTGCGCACGTGCAGTCCCTGGGGGAGGTGGAGTGCAGAGCTGGGTGTCGTGGAGAAGGAAGGAGGAGAGGCTGGTTTGGCATATCGTGAAGGAATGTTCTGTGTTTTTCCAAAGAATTTGCAAATACTTTCTTGCCTCTCAAAAATGAATTCTGCCTTCTAAGAATCTACATGTTAAACAGATGGGGGCAGCAGAAGATCCACAGACTCTCCCCTTGGTCTAGCAAAATTAGTCTTTAATTCATCTGAAAGAGAATTAAGCTAATACAATAAAAGGGAAAATGCACTCTTTTGCGTCCTTTGATGAATGCTGCCTCCATTCAGCTGTCTGTCTGAGGATCAATAGCAGGTCTGTGAGGATCACCAGTGCTTGCTAAGCGGGCTAGCAAGATGATGGATTTTAATCATTAAAATGATTTTATAAGCACGAAACAAAGAAGGCCGATCGTACTCTCACATGCATAATCTCAGTTTTGCTGTTACTGATTTTGCCGGTCCTAAATTCTCTTCCTGTCTTGAGGGCAAATCTCACCCTCCCCAAATTCCATCCCATGCAACCCTTTCTGGCTCCAACTGATCAATACAGGCAACTTGCATTTTTTTTTTTTTTTATTGGTGCACTTTTCCCCACGAGCCGCAGACCCAGAGGAGGAGGGCACCTCGAGCCCCAGCTGAGCGTCCTGGTTGGCGAGGCTTGAGGCAAGGCGGCTGGGGCGGAATCACCTACAGTAAGCAGGCTCGAGAGCGCAGCACTAACAATGGGAGGCCGGGCAATCTGCGACAGTTGATAGGATTATTATTATTACAGGGCGCAAAAAGCTTCTGCTTTCTTTTCTGCTGCTTTGCAGACCTCATAAGGCCTCTCTGTGATTTCTGCATAGTTAATTTGTCAGTTTATAAATTACCACATTATGTTAACGCTGAATGCTTCAAAACACAAATATATGCACAGAGGGCTTGAATATTTGAAGTGTTTGAGTACTATGGGGAAATAATTTTGTTGTCAAGCTGTGGCAGATATAGAGCTGCTAGGGGATACATGGCCATTTCATCAGGACTGTGTCGATGATGGCCTGTGAACATCCAAGGGGGAAAATCATCTTTTATCACTATTGTGTACCGTGCTGGTCCAGATGGAGGATAAAACATGCATGAGTTGCCCGCAGCTCTGAAAATAATTATACTCATTTGCCAGAAATGTAGAAAGTGCATCCAACCAAGTTACCACCCATCATAGTGACACTCCGTTTGCATACTGATGAAGTTTAAAGCCAGAGACAATGGTGTTGGTATCAATAGCGAAGGGGGGGGGGCTGGGCACCACCAGTGCCGTAGGATTAATAGCGCCATCATTTTATATTATGCAGCATTTCACTTATGCTGCATATCAAAAGACTCCTGCCTCTGAGGTTCACCTCACTGTTTATGAGATTACAGTTTGCTTTAAGACTGCAAACAGTAGCACGGATTCTTTTCAGCTTCTGCAAATGAATGCAAAAATATCTGTTCGATAAAGCGCCTAGAATGTAATTATGGGTAAATAGGTTTGGATGCCATTATAAGTGCCTGCATGTGTGTGCATGTGTCGTGAGTGTGGCCGGGTGTGTACAGCCCCAAACGCACACGTGTGATCTTGGAAAACCATGATGGAATAGGAGAAGATAATATGCGCATGCTAACTTCTGGTACTACTGCAGAGTAATTGATGAATGGGTTTTTAAAATGTAGAAAGAGAATGAATACAAGTAGGACCCTAGAGAATAATTCTTTATATTGCAATCAGCTCGGCTTCTATGTACTTGCTTTAATCGTAGAAATCAGCAATAAAAAACATAGACTTGGTTATTTAATCCTTACTGAGTAAAAGAGAATGTCTTATAATAGCCCTCTAAAATATTACAAAATATTAAATTATTTCGATATGCCTCTCATTTTTAGACAACCATAAAATAATCAGTGCAGCCAATATCAGAAGATTAACAGAGTTCTTTACTTCTTGGAGTCCTGCAAACATACATGTATGAACTACGAAGAGACACTTTTCTCACGGAACCCGGAATTCTCCTAGGTGTTCTACAGTTTGAAAATAGCCCAATCATGATGTTGTCACAAGGCTTATTTTTAAGTAATGATTTTAATTAAACCCTCTAAAAAGGAAGCGATTCTCTACCTCTCTTATATGGTCTGTACAATGATGATTACACAAGTGCAGTTTTCCATTTTCCTCTGGTGTCATGGGGGCAAGGATAACGATTTCCATCTCATCACAGGACAGAGAGGCTATACTTCACTCTGCACAAGACTCCAGTGAAATCAGAGGGAGGATTTTGCACAATAAAATTACAGTAAAATAACTGAAGAAAAAACAGCTTCCACAGGAGGGGTTCAGAGATGAGGGCATCATGCAGGATACCAGTGAAGATTTTTATATGGCGACAAATCGAGGTTTTTTTTCCCAGCTCACTGGGGCAGACTGGACTATTACATTTATTGCAGGTTTCCCAGTTCCCTTTCCCTCACAATGGTCTTTGGAACATGGAGGGAGACAGGGCATCCTCACAACCCAAGGATGAGTGGTTGAGAGAGAATGAGGCACAGAAGCCAGGGCCCGGAAGGACTTTCACATGAGTAGGTGGCAGGATGAGCTCTTGGTAAATTGAGCACAGAAAGAAGCAGATTTACAGAGTGTGGCTTCTCCCTTTCCTCTTCTGAAATAACGTGTTGTCTCTAATGAGAATGCCCTGGGATGAAACCACTGAGAATACCTGCGCGTCCAAGACTTTTAAGAACAGGTGATGCATTTATTTCAGGTTCACAGAGAAATTAGTTCAGGCTTCTGGTTTTTCAGAACTCTTGTTATTGATCAGTTTTTACATGCCTGAAATTCTTCTCATGGTCTCAGATTCTCAAAGGAAAGTCAGTGAGCAAAGAGATAGACAGATGAGACTTTGTCAAGAAGGTAATCCCAGTACGAGTATAAAGCATTAGAGAATGCTTTACCACGTGGTAGATGTGAGTGAGTGAGTGTGTGTGTGTGTGTGTGTGTGTGTGCATGCACATACCTTATTTTAAATACATATATATAGGGGCGCCTGGGTGGCTCAGTCATTAAGTGTCTGCCTTTGGCTCCAGTCATAATCCTGGGGTCCTGGGATCAAGCCCCACGTCAGGCTCCCTGCTGAGCGAGAAGCCTGCTTCTCCCTCGCCCACTCCCCCTGCTTCTGTTCCCTCTCTCTCACCATGTCTCTCTCTGTCAAAAAAATAAATGAAATCTTAAAAAAAATACATATATATTTATCTTTAATTCTCATATAATTCAAACTGTTGATAAATTAGATTGATTTGAACACAAGTGTGTCTGACTTCTAAGGCAACACTAATTGCATCCTATCTCTATGTACCAGGCCTTCGAAAGTGTATCAGAAATGCAGTTGGGGCTAAGTACCATAACATGGGACAGATAACCCTCTCTGCTAATGAAGGAATGAAGTGAAAAAGGAAACAATATCTACCAATAAGTGATCTTGACAATTGAATATTTGAATGCTGAGAGTCCTCTCAGTGGAGGAGTTATCAGGGTCCTTTGGTGACAGCATACTTTGGGAGATAAATAAATCTGGAAATGATTTCCACTACATGCTACAGGTCAAAATGTGAAGCTCCAGCCTGCCTTATTGAATGCCAAAAGTGCCTTCTGTTTCTTGACACTGACAGTCTTCACTGTGTCAGAAAATATATTAAAAACAAAAGAGGGGCTCTTCCTCTGCCTTTTTATTTAGGAACAGTTCAATCCTAAACTCATTAGGTGATAAAAAGCAGAGTTAGCATCTACTCTAAAAAAAAGCAGGGAGCCATAGTAGCCCAGAGTTGTGCAGAGCCTCAGTGGACCAAGGCTGAAGAAGAGTAACTTGACATAGGATATCAGAACATGAGCAAGGTAACAAGTGTGTCCATGCAGGGAATTGGCCCAGTGTGGGGTGTCAGAGCCCACTTAGGGGTGGAGGTTTTCTGTGGCAGAGAGGTGATTGGCATGAGGTAACAGAGTCCAGATGGGGCAAGGAGGGTTGTGGAAATAATACTGGTTGGTTACACACAGCAGTATTGATCAGATAAATAAATATAGTAAGGAAAATGAGAGCCAAATTATTCATGGTTGGAGAAGGGAGTTATAAATATGGAGAGAGAGAAAACTAGAACAAACTTTGTGGTCTTGGTTTGGAATTGGAGATAACTAGTGTGACTCATGATTTTCAATATATACAAAGAGATATAGAAAATGAATAAATAAATAAATAAATTCTATGTCTCTTTGTATATATTTATTTATTTCCATATATCTTTATATGTATATATGTATACACACACATGTATGTATATATGTGTGTGTGTGTATATATATATATATATATATATATATATATATTATACTCCTTAGCTGTCTCCTGTGAGGACCTGGGAAGAGCAGCAATCCAACAGTGGTGAATAAACCTAGCACCCAGATCGTGGTTTCTAATACCATTCTTCACTGAAAGACAGACCTCTTTGAGAAATGGCTAATACCAGGGTTGGGGTTGAGAAAATTCAAGATGAGCCTGAAGGGTCTCCTTTTGCAGGAAGGGCAACTGAGACACAAAGAGGTTATAGAACTTGCCCAAGTCACACATCTAATAAAACTGCTATTGAGTTATATGTAGAAGAGGCAATTTTATTTTATCTTTATCTATTTTTTTTAACATTTTATTCATTTGTTTGAGAGAGACAGAGAACGAGGAGGGAGGAGGAGCAGAGGGAGAGGGAGAAGCAGGGTCCCCACTGAGCAGGGAGCCTGATGCAGGGCTCAATTCCAGGACTTCTGAGCTGAAGGCAGACATTTAAATGACCGAGGCACCCAGGCGCCCCTGGATGAGACAGTTTTAAAAAAGAAGAAAGATGGGGACACCTGCGTGGCTCAGTTGGTTAAGCAGCTGCCTTCGGCTCAGGTCATGATCCCAGCATACTGGGATCGAGTCCCACATCGGGCTCCTTGCTTGGCAGGGAGCCTGCTTCTGCCTCTGCCTGCCACTCTGTCTGCCTGTGCTCACTCTCTCTCTCATAAATAAATAAATAAATAAATAAATAAAATCTTTTTTAAAAAAAAGAAGAAGAAAGATGATTAACATCTAGAATGGTTCTGCCTCATATTACTTGACAAATGTCTTTATGTTGTAACTCCTCTTTAAGGAAACACAAAGTGGAGATCAGAGATGATGGATTCTGACTTATACAAGAAAAACACTTTGGAACTCTAATCAGGAGATCTAGTGGCAAAGAAAAACTATCAAATAAAGTATTTTAGGTATTCACATAATACTTTTTAGGACTTTCCTATTTTGATGGACTTTAGTAACTAACCAAACAACTCCCAGCCCTAATCCCCTAGGATCAAGAGGGCTTCCTTTGTCCCTTGGTGAAGTCCATTGCTACATACAACAAAGTCAGTGAGCATATAAGACAATTTTGGCAGGCCTTCGATGATGTGGATGGGAAGGGTTTTCTGAGTCCTGCCCCTCCATAGCTCTGAGACCTTGTCAAATTCCTTAATCACTCTGTGTTTGAGTTTGTCCCTCTGTTAAGTAAGACACTTGGGCCAGAGAGAGATCCTGGTGAGTCGTCACATATTTCTGTTTTTCTCACACCGAGGGGGCTGGATAAGCCTTAAATTCATCTAGTGGTTAGTTTCAGGCTAATATGTTCTGTCACATTGATGGGCTGTGTCCCAGCCAAGATGGCTGATTAGCCAATCAGGATCCTCCAGCTCTTGAGTGGACCTCAGGCCTGGATGGTTGTCAAATAGCTAAATGTGAATGAAGAATGAAGGGTCACACTTGAGATTGTAGCTCTGAACCACCAGCCTAGGTCGTTAAAGAAAAGGCCATGTGGGTCACCTTTCCTACCTCCCACCCTGCTTAGATTGAAATCTTGTCCCTTTCTTTCTTTCTGTCCTTTCCTCCCACAGTTTGAAACATATATGAAAGTTTTTATCACATTCAGATTACGGGGAACACTATGAACACTATTGTATCTCATAGTTTATTGAGCCACAGAGAATTTTTTTTTAGCATAAACTTTTTAAAATTTTGAAACAACAGACTTAAAGAAAAGTTGCAAGTGGAGTATATAGACCTTTTTTCTCAAACCATTTCAAATACATGGTATATTGTTTGTGGATAATGAGGCTGGCGATGTTATTTTCTAAACCAGAAGATTGTTGTAAAGACTAAGTGAATTAATACATGTAGGCAAAGTAATGCTTCATCCCTTGACCCAGTATGGAAAGGTAGAAAACTAGAAAGAACCCTTGGGGGTTGGTTTGGAATTAGAGATTTCAGTGTAGCTGGTGTTTTTTTATATATTTAATATAGAAATATACATGTAACATATATTCCTTAGCTCTGTGCACTATAGGAATCAAAAAGTGATTAGCATACTACCTAGTGCCCAGGTCTTAGTTTCCAATCCTAGACCCCACAGAAAGGACTCTAGGACTCCTTGGAGAAATGGCTGATTCCAGGGTTGGGCCAGGGAAAGTACAAGAGGAGCCCCAACATATTCTGCTTTAGAAGCAAGGAAGGGCCCAAAGAATGGTGGGGGCATATCAAGCCAGTATGAGGAAGATGCTACTGGCAGGACTGGTGACATTAAAGTAATACTATCAATAGATTATAACCCAGGAGTAAACCTGTGAGTTCTTATGGAGATAAAGAATAAATGAATGGACTGAGTGTTGGATGAATGACAGACTGTTTGCCTAGTTTCAAAATATTCCTTACAAAATACTTATGAACTACAAAGGAAAAAAAAAAGAGCAGCTTTACAGTGTAAAAATCTTTGAGAGTCCACCTTAGTCAAGTGATTCAAATGAATGACATCAGTAGTATGGCAAACAAAAACTGCATTATCAGATCAAATGCATTAAAATGAACACAGCATCACTTCATCACTTGGATGATACTCCTGAGTAAAAGAATGAGGAAACATTGGATAAATGCATAATGAGGAACATTCTACAAAATAACTGGCCTGTAATCTTCAAAACTGTGAATATTATGAAAGTCAAATAAAGGTCATGGACTTATTCCAGATTAAAGATGACTAAAGAGACATGACAGTTAATCACAATGTATGGTTTATAACTGGATTCTTCTACCTATAAAGGACATTATTGGAACAACTGTCAAAATTTGAGTGGGGACTGAGGATTAGATGGTGGTAATGTACCCACGTGAATTTTCTGATTTTGATGGTTATATTGCAGTTACATGGGAGAATGTCCTTGTTTGTAGGAAATACGTGTCCTAATTCCTGAACTTGGGAGTATGTTACCTTACCTGACAGACAAGACTTTGCAGAAGTGATTAAGTTAATATTTTGAGATAGGCAATCATAAAGAATCATTCAGGAGGATCCTTACCAGGGAAAGAAGGAGGCAGGAGAGTCAAAATCAGAAAGGGAGGTGTGCTGGTTGAAGCAGAATTTGGAGTGATATGACTTCTGGAAGGGAAACGTAAGCCAAAGAGAGTGGACAACCTCCAGAAGCTGGACGCAACAAGGAATGGATTCTCCCCTAGAGCCTCCAGAAGGAATGCAGCCCTGTTGTCACTTGGATTATATTTATTTATAAATTAAGACCCATTTTGAAGTTACTGTTCTTATCCCACAACAGTAGGAGAATAAATTTGTTTTAAGCCACTAAATTTGTAATCATTTGTTACACTGCGATAGGGAACGAATATGATAGGTACAAAATGCTTAGAACAGGGCCTGGCACATCATTGGCACAGTCGTTTATTTCTTTTTGTTGTTGTCATTCAGTCTTTCCAAAGCATTTGATCTAGTTTCCATAAGATTAAGAACTCTGTTTTTTTGTACTTAGGTTTGGTGGTTGATACAATATTTGATAACATCACACATCTGCTTCACAGGTGGTATAAACAGCTTATCGAATGAAGAGAATGGACTCTTTTAGGTCTGCTACCTGGTCTCCATTGCCTCGCCAGTCATGCCCTGCTCTGGTCTCTGGAAGCTGTTCACAGAGACTGTGTCATGGGCTTTCTTGCCTTTGGCTTCTGTTGGCATCTACAGAGACAGTTGGCAGAAGACTAAGGGGAGAGAGAAGAGCTAAGTCAGGATGTTTGTCTCCCCAGCTCCTGACCTGCTGGCCCGGTGGTCAGCAGTGGCTGCCTTCCTCTTCCAAAGGCCATAGCTCCTGTTGGGTGGCCCCCTCTGTGTCTTGGTCTCCAAGAGTTTCTCCTTGCTCTTGCTCCTTTGGGTTTAGGAGTGGTAAGAGCTCTCAGCTGTTGCTTGTCTCTGGTACATCATCATCTTTTTTTTGACAGTGCCACTGCAAATTCACCGCACTCTCAATGATGCACTCCATGTGTTCCATACTGTGTGGGCCATGACTGACACAATAAATCCTCATACATTTCCATAGCAGAGGGCTCAAATGCCCAGCAATGTTGAAAAGAAGGTCCTTGAGTGGCTTAGTAGCCATAAGTAGTCAGCACACTATGAGCACACAGAAAGAATGGAAAGCATTGGTATAGCTAGTCGCCCTTGTCAATTGCCTCCAGCCAAGGACCATCAGGAACATACCTGTAGTAGAATAGTTGGTTTTAGTACTCTTTGCAGTGAAGGAGAAGGCACACTATGGGGCCAATAGTGGCATCTCAGAAAGGAGGCGTTAGGAAGGACTTACAGGATGTATGATTGTGTTGGGTGATTTGGGGGTGGGTTTAAGGAAACAGGGCTTTGCTCTGGCTTGGATACTGTGATGAAGCAGGAGTAATTCTATGAGTGTGCATCTCAATAAATTCATCTATAAGGAGGCCAGAATATACCAAGGATAAAGCTATAACTGGTAAAGTAGTATTGGTCACTCATATTAGCTGGGAGTTAGTGGGGGCAGGGGTTCCTTGGTATTCTGTGGTTTGAACATTGTTCTTGGTTTTGTCTGTGTTAGATATGATCATAGAGTGTTTTTGTCTTATCCATCTTGGCCACAGAGTAGTCTTGCTTGATGCTGATTTTCTGTGAAGTTGTTTTTGTTCATCAGGAGAACACTAGGGCCTAGCAGTCTGTGCCAGGACAGCTTCTAGCAACTCCATATGGGAGTCAGGAAGTACTTTTCTTTTTCTCATCTTGTTTCATGAGAACTGAAATATGATCTGCATATAATGACCCATACAGCTTCTTAAAACATAGATCCCAGGGCCCTGGTCCTAGATCTATTGAATTAATATGTAGGGGTAGGACTTGGAAGTCTGCATTTCTAATCAGTGCACTGCATCATTTTGATCCACACCAGAATCTAAAGCCCACTGGTTTAAAAGAGAGATATCACAAACCCAGGTCTACAAACCTAGATTTATGGCAACAACTCTCTGTGTGAGGCAACAAGTACCAAACAAACTGCATGTTTAAATTTTCATTAGCAGCAAGCTCTAGCACCTTGGAATTACAGGATTTTTAACTCAGTGGAACTGGCCTTTGAATTTACAAGGTTATCTGTTCTTATACTTTGTGTGCCAGTTTTAGAAAAACATCAACTAAGGAGGTCAACCTGTAAGTGACAGAAGAGAAGTGTCTGGTCATCTATTACCATAAATCAATAAAAGGTAGACACCAGTAGAAAGGCTGCTGCCACACAGAGGAAAAAAAAAATCCAACAACAATGAGGAATTGCTTCCAAAGTCAGTGAGAACATTCACAAGGGTAAACCAAATTTCCAGAGGCAGAGCTTTTCAAAATGTGTGACTGAAATCCCATTTAACAAGGTAAATTATGGAGCAGAAATGAGATGCCTTAACTGTAAAATGTCTAGTCAGATTAGTGCAGGTAGAAACACAATAATCTTCTCCAAAAGGAAATTCTCAAGAAAGAATACAAAGAAAGCAGAAATGAAGAAGTTAATTTATTCCTAAAGCCACAACTAGGAAAATGTTTGGCCTTTTCAAGTGTCAGAGAAGGAGTACCAAAGTCTAACTAAGACAGAGCCTAATAATGAACTTGATGTTGAACCTGATTTTGAGGCATTAGTGAGATTTCCCTCTTAGGATGACAGGAGCAAGGAGACTGGAGATTCAGACATGGCCACTAAGTCTAGTTCAGAGCATTTTTTTTTCCCCATTGAATTTTCTTTCTCTTCAGATGTGGAAGAACTGAGCTCACCACAATCAAATAACCCCACCAAAGTTTTCCTAACAGGAAGTTATGAAATGAGTCTTCTGAGCCTGAATAATGTTTTGCCTTAAAGTCTATTTTGTCTGCAGCCTCCACAGGCAGAGAGTCTGCATCTATAGCTCATTATCATTATTCTGATGATAATGTTACATCTCATCAATTACTTGGGAGCAAGGTCAAGTTTAGCAGCCAAATCCCCTCTTTGGTGAGGCCAAATATATCTGTCGCCTCCCTTCCCAAGACCTACATCCCCTGCAAAAGCCTCTATACCCACATTCTCTCTCCCTACCCTCCCCCCTTCCTCTTCTGGGGAAGAGTATCACAAGTTACAAAATCCTGCCTGATTTAAGCCCGGATTCATTCATTCCTTTTCACTTTAATTTGAGAAAGGACAAACAAGAATGGATGAGAAAATCATGGAGACATAAAGAAGGGGAAGAACCTACATGTAAGAGAGAAGAGATTGTCTGACTTTGTAAATAGATATTGTAAATGAGAGTTATGTGGTTCTCTTAGAGTTTTAGTCCATGGGGAGGACCTTTTTGATTGAGACTATAATTGTATAAGCCATACCACTGAGATTTGTTTTAATTAAAGAAAGGAAAAATTTCCCAGCCAAGCAAACAAAACAAAAAGACAGAACTGCTAATTTCCAGAATTTGACTCTGTTGTTATAAAGGTGTCAGCCAGTCCAAAGTTCTCAAAAATTGTTTCAGGTTCATAACAAACTCACCTGGAAAAATCTACCCTGATGCATGTATCTTTGACAATTGGCTCAGGTTTTAGATTTCTTTATGAAAGTTCAGCTCAACCCCACATTTTACTCTATTTGCTTCCTAGAATTAGTAAGCAAAAATTCGACTTCATAAACACAGCTGTACTTGGCAAACAAACATAAGGAGATTATCTAAAAGGACTCATTTAATCACTTTCCAGAGCATTTTTAAATTAGCCTTGCTTCTGAATAGTTAGGGTTAAATTGATCCAAAAACCACTCTCTTAAATATGACTTTTTCTTCTTGAGGTACTAACTAAGCCTTGTGAAAATGCAAAACTCCCAGGAGATTAGCACTTTAGTAGTCTGCCACCAACCCCTGAATTTTTTAAGTATTTGGAATCTATGCTGCAAAGTGCATGTTTGGAATCTATGCTGTTAGCTGCACAGAACCACCTATATTCCTGGTAATTTTAAAAAATAATGAATCTCTTTATCCATACAAATTTGTTTTGCCTTAAAGATTAATTTGTTTCATACAATATAGCCACAATGGCTTTTTTTAAAATAAGAATTTGTTTCATAAATTTTTTCTCATCCCTTATCTTTTTGTCTTTCTGTGCCATTATGTTTAACCATCTCTTTTATACAGTTGGATTTTAATTTCAATCTGGGCACCTCTGCCTTTTAGGGTTGAGTTCAATCCATTTATATTTATTGTGATTACAGATACTTGGTTTTATTTTCGCCATATTATTTTCTGCTTACAACCAGCCATCGTTTTACTTTGCTCGTTTCCCATTGTACACCTTTTTCTTTGAAGAGCTCATATTATATTTATTTATATGATGTAAGTATCAGAGCTTCACATTCTATCTACCACATTTCTTAATTGCTCTTTTCTATTTTATGTCCCTTTCTCTTACTATCACTCACAATGACCCACTTTTGGAATTTGTTTTTCCTGTGCTTGCAGCTTTAGCTTCTGTGGTAGAAGTCCTTATTCCCAGAAGGTGACTGCTTCCACCAGGGAGCACAGTAGTAGTCCTGCTTGACTTTAAACTGGGCTACCAGTAAGACACTTAGGATTCCTCATGCCAAAAGACCAGTAGGCAAAGGAAGGACACACCAAGCTTGCAAGGGTAATTCACGTTGATCAGGAGTAAATACAACTGCTGTTACCTAATGGAAAAAGAATGGAAAAGAAGACTATGTTTCACATTCAGTGAGCAATGGGGGCATCTCTTAATACTGTGCTGCAAAATTAGGGTGCTTAACGAATAAGTGTAGTAGACACAAGCTCAGAGGGACACATTATGGTTAGAAACTTAGGTCTTCATAGCTTCCACCTGTTAAGTTACTAAGACCATGAGGGGTACTAGCCAAGGATAAGGAGACTTTAGAATGGGTAGTAAAGAAAGGAGACAGTGAAAACTGGTTGTGTTTTTAAAACTAGTTGCAGCAGCAAGGACTGCCAAGTTTCTCCACTAACTTCCCTTCTATGATTCCTTAGGAATTGAGACCAACCAGAATCCTAAGGATACTCTTAAGGATACATTTGCAAAATGCAAATGTAAATGGATCTGGGCACTTCAAGAGTGGACTAAAGTGGCTGCTGATGTGTGCTGCTCAGAATCCCCACCTTCCATCTCCAATTTCAGGAAGGAGACATTCATATTTTTGTTGCTTGGTGCATTGGCTGCTGCTGGCTCACTTCTGGGCCTCTCTGGGGATTGTCTTTGGCCAAAGGGAGCCATCTTTCCCAGTTTTATGACCTCTCCTCAGGGGCAGGTTTCATCCAGTGGCTGGCTGATGTTGGGATATAAAGGCTGCAGTTTTGAACATCTTTTTTTTTATTTAAGATTTTATTTATTTATTTGACAGACAGAGATCACAAGTAGGCAGAGAGGCAAAGAGGCGGGGGTGGGGGGAAGCAGACTCCTTCCTGAGCAGAGAGCCCCATGTGGGGCTCAATCCCAGGACCCTAGAATCATGACCTGAGCTGAAGGCAGAGGCTTAACCCACTGAGCCACCCGGGCATCCCAAGGCTGCAGTTTTGTTGTCTCAGTTTGGGATATTCTTAAAGATCATGCCCCAATTCAAAAAATCCTTATGAGATCAGCTGGCTGCTCTGTTGCACCTGTATCACTGTATTCCCTTCTGCCTGATCTTTTCATACCCTCAGATGTGTTTCTTATGTTACTCTCCAGTAAACCTCTTGCATGCAAATCTCTATCTCAAAACCTGTATCCAGGAGATTCTACCTAAGACATCTATTTCAGATAATACTGCTATTATTGTAGGTTCCTGGTACCTATGCTTCTGTTTTTGTATCTCTATCTTGAATTATAACCTCACCTTCAATGGAAACCTTTCTGTGAAAATCCTATGTGGCCTAAGCTCTGAAAGTGTCATTCCATAGAGTTTTTCTGTTCACGTCTGCCAGGTACTCTAGAGATATCACTGTCCCAGGACTAATTTTTATGTAAATTTCCAATCTTGACAATTCCCAAACTATGACAGAGTGTACATTCTTACTTTGATACAACATGAGGCAGAGCCCTGAGATTTTATTTTTCTGGGTACAGATTTTTTTCCTTTTCTATAGCTCAGCATAGCAGGCTTTATCATTTCTCTGTTAAGGTGGGCCTGTTTTTTTTTCTAGGCACCTCATTACCAAGGCTACATCCCTTTGAGTAACCCAGCTTCACAGAGGGTTATTAGCTCCCATTCAGTGCTTCCATTGAACCCATAACCTCATATCCTGGCCTGACTGTGTATTAAAACCCAGCTATTACTGGATTTGCTACTCACCCATGGGGAAGCTTCAGGATGAGATCCTAAGCTTATTGCTCTTAATTTGAGGCACCTCGATATTTCCATTTATTTTTGGGAAGCTCATATGCATGAATATGATTTTTAATATATTGCCAGAATCTGAAACTATTGCAAAGTAGTTAAATGCTTCCTGGAGACAGGTGTTAGTAAGAAATGGAAATCATCAAAGTACTGACCTCGAAACTGACATGATACAACTGAGAAGGAAATGAAAAAAGTCAGATTATCTCTTTTGTGCCCAGGTCAGGCCCTGATTGCCTACGCATTAACATGGTAAAGACTGATCTAGAATCCTCGTGGACTTCAAGTGTCTCCCTAATGGGTCTGTGAATTCCTTGAGGATGGGAACTGTGTCTTGTTTGCTGTTACATTCCTAACATCTAGTTCATGCCTGGCATATACTAGATGTTCAGTAGATAATTGTGGACTAAATGCCTGGGTCAGCAATAAAGCGCTGTGCAAAAATGGTCAGATATTTTAAAATACATGAGAAAAAGCATAATATTACATCACCACTGATCTAAAAGAATGTAAAAAATAATAAGAAAGGAAAATGTGAGCTGAGTTATACTCCTTCTTTCCAGTGTTCCTCTAACAAGTATTTATTGAGTGCCTATTAATAAATCTGGACTCTGCTAGGCATGGAGAACATGATGGTGAGAAAAACAAAGACATGGTCTCTGCCCATGTGGAGGTCTAGGGGAGGCAGAGTTTAAATTAAAACTTTAAAAACAGGGACGCCTGGGTGGCTCAGTTGGTTAGGCAGCTGCCTCCGGCTCAGGTCATGATCCCAGCATCCTGGGATCGAGTCCCACATCGGGCTCCTTGCTCAGCAGGGAGCCTGCTTCGCCCTCTGCCTCTGCCTGCCTCTCTGTCTGCCTGTGCTCTCTCTCTCTCTCTCTCTAACAAATAAGTAAATAAAATCTTTAAAAAAACAAACAAACAAACAAACAAACAAAAAACTTTAAAAACAAAAATGTAAGTTTAAAGATAAAGGGTGATGAAATGTTCTGTTAGTCCAGGAAAATCTCTTTTCGTGTATGTTGTCTCAGTGTAATTATTAACTGTACCTCCATTCACTATCAGAAGTGTCTCAGTTTATACGCCCATCCTGGCTATGACTGATTGGTGTGTGGTATTAGCAAGGTATACAACAGAGAACCATCTACTCAGAGAGTATAAGAGGGAGAAGACTGACCTGAAAAATGGTAGCTGGAATGCACAGGTATGTGATTATCTAGGGGTGTCAGGGGGGAGAGCCTGTCAGGCAGATAGAATAGGATGTGCAAAGCAGGGTTCATCAGGGAATCAATGGAAAGCCTGTCTGGCTAGAGTATCAAGGGCAAGAGGTAGCTTAGAAATATAGATGGCATCAGGCCATGTAGGCCTCTGGAATCTTAAGAATTTTGGAGTTTTGTTCTTTATCCTTTAATCGAGTATGGAGGTGGGGGAAGCAGGGGATTTAGCATTTGGAAAGATTCCCTTTGGCTGTAGTGTGGAGAATAGATGTGAGAAATTTCAGGAGGCTACTTGGGAGGCTACTGCACTAGTCTAGGTAAGAGTTGGTAGTAGCTTGAAATAGAATGGTGGTAGAGATTAAAAGAATTAAATGAGTTTGAGATGAATCCAAAAGGCAAAATGAACAAAACTTGGAAATGAACTGACTGTGGAGAGAGGGGAATAGGGAAAAATCTAGAATAGATTTCTGGTTTATTCTCCAATGATTTACTAGGCTAAGGAACGCAGCTAGTATTAAGAATGGCGTATCTATCCAATCATGCATTTGCCTCTTCAAGAAACCAGCATTCATTGACACTGGTGTATGGCAGACACAGTGGGTGGTAACAAAGGTGTTTATTAGGAAACCTAATGTGAGGAGTATAAATACACACATATCTGTTTTGCTAGTTGTTGTACTTTCAGCTGCAAGTAATAGAAAAGTAGAAAATGCAAGTCAAAATTGCTTAAACAATGAGAACATTTGTAAGTTCTAAAATGGGGAGCTCCAGGCTGGCTGATTCAGGGGCCTTAATGACATCAGTGATGTTAGTTCCTTCTGTCTTCCTACTCTGCTGTCATTGGTTGATTTTTCCTTGACTAGGACTCTTTATGGTTGCAGAACTGTTATCCCAGCTCCAAGCACACACAGCCATGACGATGAGAATCAGCTGCAGAATGATGATTTTGCCCCTGCATCACTTTTTTTAAAAAAGATTTTATTTATTTATTTGACAGACAGAGATCACAAGTAGGCAGAGAGGCAGGCAGAGAGGGAGAGAGAGAAAGAGAGAGAGGAGGAAGCAGGCTCCCCGCTGAGCAGAGAGCCCGATGCGGGGCTCAATCCCAGGACCCTGGGATCATGACCCGAGCCGAAGGCAGAGGCTTTAACCCATTGAGCCACCCAGGCACCCTTCATCACTTTTTCTTAAGGTTGAGAAACCTTTCCTAGAATCCACCGAGTAGACTCCTCCTTCTGTCTTAGTACATAGAACGGTCTCCTAGCTTATTCCTAAGCAAGGACTGGCAAGAGAAACGGAATTGCCATGACTTGTCCAGTGAGGCACACAGCCAAGTAGATGAGGATTCCTTGCCAAGAAAATGTGGGGTTTTGTTTACAAGGGGGAAAGATTGAAGGGACTATTGAGTAAGCAACTGAGGGTATGTGCCCTGTCTACAGAACAAGGCGGTGTTATTGTCATAGGAGTGGTTCACTGTAGTTCCAGGGAGCGAAGTGGAAGAAATCGCCCTGGAGATGGGAGGAGAAGAAATGTTTCCAAGGCTGAGGAAGGTTATTAGGTTTATGTCACTCTGAAGGCAGAACCTGAGGTCTGAGATTACAGCACCACTTAAAAGAATACAACATAAATCCGTCTTCACCCATTGATCCTCCCGATTTCCAGCATCCTGGCAGCTTTCCTAAATTCCTCCAAAGTCATATGAATATGGTTTCTTACTGTTTCTAAGCTCACTGAACTAGAGGAAGAATGGTTGAATCGTATTTTGCATAAAATACTAGCAGTATTTGTTACTTAGCTCTGGCTCAGTCCGAGCCTGACCTGTTTCTGTCATTACTACTGGAATCGTTCTCCAGTTCTTGCCAGATTTTTGAGTTGTCAGGATAATAATTTACCCATCTTGTCAGATTCACAGCTAGTTTGCCTGACTCTGGGGGAATCTAAATGACTGTCACTACACATGGTCTGCAACTCAGATTTTAAGTGCATTTAATTCCAAATATCCTCTGCTCACCACACCCCAGATCCAAAGATTTACCAAGCTACTGTTGTAATACCATATTCCTCTGTTGCTAGGAAGTTAGGAAGTCAGTCTCAGGGGTCTTGGGACCTAGAGCTCTCCCAGGCTTCACACTCCCTCCATCCTCACAGCCCCAATCAACTCCTTTCAGATGGGGCCTGTTCCTCAGAAGAGTCTTGATTTCCCGGTCCAGTTTATAACTTTTTCATTTTACCAGTGGCCAATCTTGACACTTCTCACTTTAAAGACAACTCTCTGAATTTGTTTGTACAGAGCCTATCAGAAGTTATTCTGCATGTTTATTAATTCACCTCATTCTGCTTTTCAGCCTTACGGTGGGTTTCTGTCAAGGTTTTAACTATAAGTATTAAATTAACCTCCTGACTATCCCTTTCTTCCTCCCCTAAGTGGGGCTTGGAAAGGACCCCAATTATGGGAAGCTGTTAGGTCTTTCTCAAAGCATTCTGAGTCAAAGAACAAGCACCCAGTTGTAATTCAAATAAAATACTGATAGTGATTTACATGTTAAGTCAGAGTGGTAATTACTGGTTTTGAAAGCATATCATAATGACTTTTTACAGTTGTACTTATACTCAATTATTCTTCTTTTCTCATTCTTTAGTCAGTATTCTAGTTACATCGCCCCAGGAAAATACACAGGGAGAAAATACAGCAAGACACGTGAGGTGGTGAAACACTCGGGTTCCTATGAGTAGCTTGCTAAGGTTTGGAAGGTCATGTGGGGTTATAGGGTAGTAGCCTAAGGACATTTGGGCCTCCTTCTGCTACTCTCCTTTTCCTGCCCTCAAAACTATACATGTAAGTACCAGTGAATCAGGTAACAAAAACATCTCAAGTATCTACTGCTGGTTGAGGAGTGACTCTTTAAGAAAGTCACAATGTATTCATACCTCTTGATGCTCTCACATTTATGATTGGGCACCACCAGACCAGCAGAGAACTAACATTCAGTAGCATTTTTATCACTTCTTTTATCTTTCATTGAAGGACATTAGAAGAAGTGGAGTTATTAATCTTGTGGTTCTTCTGGCTGCTAGGATATGGTTGAGGACATTGTTTATCACGCAGTGTTTTCTTTATGAAAACTCACTGAAAAGTTATATTTGTTTTATTATTGGAAGTAGTTGTACTTTTCCTGAGAGACCTTCTTCCTCTTCTTCTTTTTTTAAATAAATCTCTTGGTCTCTGTCAGTCATGTCACTGATCATGTTTACCTTTTTGCTTTGGCTACTAGAAAGCTCAAGATCATAATGTTGTGGCTCCTTTCTAATAAATATCCAGCCAGGTGTGTGTGTGTGTGTGTGTGTGTGTGTGTGTGTGTGTGTGTGTGTG